>UELU01122194.1:0-13944 GCA_900490025.1 Megastigmus dorsalis
TCTTTCGAATGGTGAGACTTATTTTTTTGCTAAAACACTCTTGAAAAAAAATATGGCGTGATTTTCACGAAAAAAAGTGAAAAAATTTAGAAATTTTCGACTATTATATAAAAAATTTAGAAATTTTAAAAATATTTTAGAATCATGAAAAAATATTTTGCCGTAATATTTGAATATTGATTGTACTTTTTTGCAGCTTTTGAATTATTATCATTGCATTTTCCTTATGAAAAAAATTCATCAAGTTGAAAATCTCCTAATTTTTTAACTTTTTTTCGTGAAAAACACGCGACATTTTTTTTTGCAGGAGTATTTTAACAAAAATCGGAATCACCATTCAAAAGAACAGCTCAAAACACGTCGGATATGATCTTTTTCAAATTTTTCCAAACCTTTTTTTTAGTTGAAAAAATGCCTTGAAAAAGTTGTTGAAAATTCGGGGTCTTGGTCGTTAATGGGTTAAGAATATCCAAGCTTCAAAATGATTTCCACTAATCTTAGCAAGAGATAGATGATAATTTAAGTATAAAATTAAATAGAAAGAAAAAACTTAAATTTAAGGAGTAAAAATATTCAATATACCTAATACTCACATAGATAAACAGTTGTTTGCATAATAACAATTTTACATATTCTGCTTAGATGAACTAAACATAGCTTTACATTAATCATCCGAAGCTTGTTGTAATAAATTTAAAGCTGCATAAGCAGTTTTGACAACCTGAAAATTAAGATTTCACTGTGTATCTGTTCATAATTGAGACGTACAAACATCATTAAAATAGTCATCTATACCCATATAAAAGTGTTTACAGACAAGTTACACTGGCCATGGAATGAAATATTCGATCCATTTTGAGCAGACAGCATAATGAACCACATACTTTTTCTTTCTTGAATGCTCAAGTCTGTCCAATCACTTGAGTAAATTGCATTCGTCACAGCTTTGCTCTGTTAAAGTAAACACACTTATAATATTAAACTACTATTTTAGGTCATAGTACATTTCAATACCTTCAGTTCAAGCTCATTGCCAAACCAACAGTAAAGAAATACTTGGCACAGCATTGTGACAACATAGGAGACGAGTGACCAAAACTCAAAACTAAGTATTGGTTTCTGCAATAGATAGAAGAAATATACGATTGTATTGATACCGAAACGCGATTTATTGAATACAATATATGATATACTTGGATAAAGTTTTTACCTGAGACATTTGGAAGATACTAGTACACAATGTGATGAGGCTGAAAAAGAATAGCGGCACGATTACAGGAATATAAAAGTACTGTATTTTAGTCACAATGTTCTGAATCACTATATGATGATCAATACAATGTTTTATAGATCCAGATGAATTCTTGATTCTGTAGCAATTTATTTCAAACTGAGCAGTCGCCATAATAATAAATCCGTACATCATCGTATCCAAGGATACATCCAGCATAACTCCGTAAATTCCCGAGAAAATCTGTAGGACGTACGTGAGCCAAAAGATGAGGCTATTAGAAATTACATAAGGTTGATAAGCCTTGAATGGTAATTCGGTCTGGTTGGTCTCAAAGGACATCAGCGGCGTGGTTAGAAGGACACAAGCGGATGACTCCGACAAGCCCATGATGAACAGAAAAATTCTCGCCGCTGTTTTCGAAAATCCTCGAAGTATGATCTTTTCATCCGGCGATTTTGTTTGGCAAATAGGTAAGCGAAAGCTGGCGATCAAATCGGCCATTTCGTATCGACGAGATACAAAATTGGATATTTTCCAGCTGAGGGCAACGAAGTTGAAAGTGAGAAAGAGCACTTCGGTAATTTCGTCCACGGTACCTTCCATCGTAACTAATTGAAGTATCTGACTGAGGGTGAACTGAATTATGACAAACATTACGAACATACTGTAGAGTGCTTTGAATGCAAAGAAGCGTCTATTTTCGTACCAAATACCACCAATTTGGCAAGCCCAAAAATTGTACGGTAAAATATCCATGATTAATGACTTGATTAATCGACTTTTAAATTAATTTTATATTGCTGATATTAATTGGGATTTCTAGTCGAATAAAAGTTTGATAAAATTTAATTTCTATACAATAGAAGTCTAAAAATTATTACATCAGCTCTTGCAGTTCTAATAAAGTATGCATTGGCGCGTGTGTGTGTTCTATACAAAGAATTTAAAACGAAGCACAAGTTATGGTCAATGAAAGCATTATTTCATATAATTATCGGTTCAATTTAAAAGATTTACTTACGAAAAATTTCTAGATGCTATGCACGAAATTTCAAATCATTTAAAATAAGTAAAATTGTCAAGAGAACACAAGTTTGAATGTATAGCACGTTGAGAAGCCTTAAGTGAAACTACTACACTTTCGCGTTTCGCGTATGTGTTTTGCATTACGCGACGTACGTAGCTAACCCCTTTATTATGCATTCGTAATTGCTTGAATTGTCGCATTTCATATAGAGCATTACAAAGCATTTATCTAAAACAACGTGCAATTTCCTATAGTTTTGAGAAACCGGACGCTAGAGCCCAACTTTCCAGTTACAAACGCCGCTTTGTACTCTCTGGCTTTATTCCCGCCTAACAGTCAGTACTTTCATTACGCGTTATTTGTTATATCCCTCTACATAAATATCTATATGCGTTTAATAATACAACTTTTCTTGCAAATACATATTAAATATACTATAAAATTATAATAAATCTAAATAACAAAGGTAAAATTTAAACTATCGTGTTAAAAGAACCATTTATTTTATATTCAATAAATTTTTTTTCAAACATTAAGCTTTAGAACTGTGATTAAAAGAGGTTCCATAATTAAAACATTAATTTTTTTAAAATAAGGCATAGGTCACAAATAAATCGTATACTATTTAACATCTGGTTGTTATTTTTATTTGATTAAATTATTATAACAATTTTCGGTTTAGTCACTGGTCAAATCAGCAGGTAACAATAATAATAAAATGATTTTTTTTAAATTTATTAACACTTTTAAACTTGTATATTGATCATATCTTTAACTTTGAATTTTACAAGAGGTTTTCTACGTCTGTGTTCTCTTGTATGATCTATAGTTTTAAGTACGTGATCCATTAGAACATTGATGGGATGTCTTTCAGTTTTTCTTTTGAGCGAGGCAGAGAATAAAGTCGAATCCTTGTGATGAGGCCTGCTTCTGCCAATGTGATGCCTTAACTGATGTCCTTTCTTCTTTGTTGCGTGATGTAAGCTTTTATGTCTTGTTTCAGAAAAAAGTTCATCATCGACATTTGATCTAGCAGTCGATGTAGCAGAAGTATAATCAGATAATTCATCGTAATCAGAAACATCAATGCGTGGAGTAGTAGAGGAAAAATCAGATATTTCATCGTAATCAGAAACATCAATACGCGGAGTAGTAGAGGAAAAATCAGATATTTCATCGTAATCAGAATCGTCATTACGTGGAGTAGTAGAAGTAAAATCAGATATTTCATCGTAATCAGAAACATCAATATGTGGAGTAGTAAAGGTAAAATCATGTTTTCCATTTGAACCTGCAGCAATATGCGAATATAGATTATTATTATAGTAGAATTTATACCACGCATTTCGTTAAAAAAGAACATATTGATTGCTGACGGAAAATAGATTCATAAATAGGAAAAAGATCGAAAGAAACATTAGTAAATATAAAATTTTGACCAGTCTATAAGTTAGATTTTACAGATAAATTATTGCTTGCTTTATTTAAGAGAACTTTATGCTGTGTTGAATAAGGATTTAGTCATCATGTTAAAATTTATCGTATTTGATTAAATAATTAGCAATGTCTTTTAAAACTATTTGTGCTGTTTTATTAGTACTAGTATAAATAATTTTGCAATAATTTTTATTAAACGATTGCTTTATAATATTCTTTCGAATCATTACTTTTATAGAGTATATTAATAGTGGAAATAACTTCTATTTTTCTATGATTATGACAAGAAATAAGTAATCAATAATAATTAATGAATCTTGGAATTTAATTACCAACTCTCCTTGTAATGGATTCTGCTGTTGTCTGATATTCTATTGTAGTTAATGGAGTCTTTTCATTTTCAGATGGTATTAAGGGAGTTACTGGAGTCTTTTTAATTTCAGATGATATTAATGGAGTTAATGGAGCCTTTTTATTTTCAGATGATATACCTTCATTAGTTATAATCTTTTCTTGGTCAATTAATTTCTCCACATTATCATAACTCGATGTCCCTATAAAATATACACTTTTTACAAAAAACATTAGAATGCGCGCATATCATACAGTTTAAAATTTATTTTAATCTGCCAAGTCAAAACGGTCCCACGAGTATGCCTGAATAAATTTATAAGTTAACCGAGAAAAATTTTTAGCATAAATTATCTCGATACCCTATTAATAAAATAAAAAATAAGCCCTAATATAAAATATCCAGTTGGAAGACCAGGAGAATGTTGGTGCATATCCTGGTCTTGGATTTTTCTTAACTAAATACCAAAAATTGAAGTTCATGAAGAATATATGGTGCCCATTTTTAGGTTATTATCATTCGGTTGATATTAATATTCGACATTGCTGAAGATGTGGATGATAACACCAAATATAGGCACCAAATCGATGTGAATTTCAATTTTTAGTAATTACTTGAAAAATTCAGGATATCCACCTGGCTTCACACGAAATTCTAGTTAAATCGACCTGGAATCCACCTGAATATTTTTAACAGGGAGTACAGTAAATTAGAATCAATTTACTATCAAATAATTTTAATAATCACGGTGTCAATGAATAATATTTGTTATGTGGTACCTTAACCTTGCATAGAACTGGTGTAGTTAAAATTAAATTGAAAAGTTGCAGAACTTACATAGCTCACAAATATATTTTTGCTGGACACTGCAGTCCAAACCATAGACTAATGGAACATTAAAATCTTCTCGATCCATATTTAGACAATGTCCATACTTCTCGTTTCCGCAATCGTCGCACCAAGGTAAAAAGCTTTCTCCGGGGCCAGGAATCGGTGTTCCAGCACTTTCCCAATTCCATGTTTCTTTATCGATCGCTCGTTCAAACTCGTCACTATGCCTTTTCTCTTGTCTTCTTCCGTCAATCCAAATATGTTGCAATTCTATGATCAGAATCTACGATTACCAATTGACCCTTTTAGAAATTCAGCAATTTCGAATATTGATATCCGCATAAAAATTATATTTTACTTACGTTCACTATTATCTATCATTATATCCATAATGTGTTCTATTTTTGTTGGAGAATCTAAGACAACAAGAGATGCATTGTACTTGTTGCATGATTGACTTGCTTCAAACCAATTCAGTGAGTCTGAACCTATTAAGTACTGACTAGTGTCGACAGTTACAGCAATTGGTTCGATGTTGAGCTTCTTTACTAGAGCTAAGATCAGGTAAAAATTTTAAAAGCTTGTAATAAATACTTCAAGATTTCCGCAAACAACGAATAATTAAAGAACAGATATTCCTAACAAACATCAGATCAAAGTTTCTTACGTGCTTGACACAAAAAATTAAGTTTTCGATCACATTTGGCACGCAAATATGATGCATTCTTGCAAGTATGTCTATCTAGTACAAGACAATCACCAAATGTCGTGGTGTCGTTGCGCCACATCTCAGTATGAGTTACGTCGATGCCCGTAGATAGCCACTGCCACACTCCATTCTTCAAGTGGCCACCAATCCATGCAGTTTCAATGGCTCCTTTCGTAGACAAAAATAATTCATTGGTTTTATTTCAGTTACTAAAAAAATAATCACAAAAATGCATACACAGAATTATAATTTTACTCGGTCTAGTTCTTAACATATGCATTGCTAAGATCTGCGCTTGTTTAGAAGATGACACTTCTGCAATCTGAAGTCCTTCTTGTCGACACTGTACCACCGATTGAGACCATGTTAATTTTGCGGGAAAAAATACGAAAATTTGATTATCCACTGTTATGGAGAATGAATTGGCGATACTTGCATCGAAGGAAGGATTTTCTAAAAAAAAATACAATTGTATTCACGGTTTTTGTTGCCATACATTATTAATTCTAGCCATTTAAAAATTTATATTAGAAATTCTTTATTGTTTTCAAAAAAATAGAGGTGAGTAATTTGTCATCGTCATTACTCTTACCTTTTTCGCAAATAAACGGTCTTGTCTGTGCACAACGAAGTGGTACAAACATTGGAATATTATGATTTCTACGAAAGATTGTAAGACAATAAGCCTCGTCTTCTGACGATGGATTCAAATAGTGTGGTTTGACAGCCATTTCTTGCAATAATTGATTAGGCATTAGTTTCTTATTAGTCATAGTCCACATCCAATAACCTAGTACATTTTTTTTCGATCCTATCCAAAATTCTTCATGAGCTAAAATAAATTAAAATTCATATTATTAGTAATTATATTCCTGAAAAATGAGTAGCCACAAAATAATTACCTAAACTGCTTTCGGATGCTTGTCGTGTAATGAAAAAAGCTTTTTTCTCAGAGTCTAAAGTTGCAAGTTGAGATTTATATCCTAAACAAAAAACTTTTGCTTCTTCCCAAGTAACACGATAATTATAAAATGAATATTCAAAATTATCTAATATTATAGTCTCAACTACATTTTGTCTGATATTCGAACCTAGATTTATAAATAAGAAAAAAAATTATAAACAGCACATATTTATATGTAAACAGAACATAACATAATAGCGACAAATATTATTTAAAAGTTTTAACGAAAAAAAGATATATAAAATAAAGATGAATTACTGATAGATATATGATTTCCTGATGTTAAACAAAAATAAATAAAACACAGTAAAATAATAAACATTTTGATAAAAATAAAGATTGAACTAATTTATTATCGCCAACTCTCTTTACTGCGGTCGTCAAATAGTCACTGAGTCAACTACGAACCATTACTCAATGAACACGTCAATCTAACTTTTAAGTTTTTAAACTCTCCACATTCCTCGAAAGCTATAAAAAGTATTTTGAAATAGATGAAAAATAGTAGGATGTATTTGCGAGAGACGCAAAATTACATTCTATTTTAAATTAGTGTCGTGTGAATAAAATTCTAAAATTGAAAATATTTTAAAATCATTATATAATAGATATAATACTATTTTTTATATATACTATTCACAATATAAGAGATCTAATGCCATAAATACATGTATCAATCTTCATGAACTTGTTGAATTATTCATGGACAAAACATTAAGAATCCAGTAAAATTTATAAATTAAATATACAGAAATTATAGGAGAATTATCAAATTTGTATAGAATTCATATCTATTTATTGAATACTTGCTGTAATAGATTGAAATCTCCGTAAGAAGTTTTGATTATCTTAAAAAGTGGAAATAACAATATTAAAAAATGGATAGTATAGTTTATTGTCAGTAGGTACATATTAGAAAATAACAGAAATCAAAATACCCATGTAAAAGTTTGTAATTTAAAGTACATTGACCATGATAAGAAATCACCAGCACACGTTGACCCATAAACATCATGAAAGAATAATGTTTCCTATCGCATGGCATTAAAGCCGTTCAATCACTGTCGTAAATTGCGCCTGGTACAGTTTCACTCTGCGAAAAAAAATAACTCGTAGATAAAAGTAGCCAATTTAGCGTAATATCACTAACTCTTTGATTTCGACGTACCCGTATTTGAAGTTCATTTCCAAACCAACAGAAATAATACGTTTGACAAAGTAAACACCGAAGGTATAATCAAATAAAGCATTATATTCAATAATAGTATTACCTTGCCATAAAAATAAATAAAATCTCTAAATTTGAAATAGTAACAAGTCTGCAACTTCATGAAAAGTAGATTTATAATCAGTATTCTTAGATATACTGAAGAAACAGTGATATATGCCCTACTTTTTTTCGTACAGTTTCACACTTATGACTGTTTTAAATCTGGAGAGTAAATACTTAAAGAAAACTTTACCTATACAAGTTGGAATGAACTCGTGCAAAGTGTTCAGACCCGAAAACCGGCAAAATGATGGATATAAACACTGATTGCACTTTCCGTACGATAGTTTGTATCAATACGTGATGCTTCACATAATCTGTGAAAGGCACTTGCTCTGTACCAGTGCTCGCAGAAATTATTCTTTGACAGAACAAATCCAGTTGACCACAAGTTAAAATTATACATGCACATGGTGTCGAATCTAAACAAACATCAGTGGTAATAGCAGTGACTACTGGTGCTATTTGAAGGAAGTATGCTATGGCAAACTGCACTGTATTCGAAACATCGAAGAAATAGGTTTTGAAGGGAAGATCGACACGACGAGTATTTATGATCGGTACGAAGAAGACAGTCGAGCCACATGATATAGTTAAAATTATTGGCAAAATGAATGCTTTCATTTCTCAAACAGAATCATTTCTTCGCTAGACGTTATTCGATATAAGGTTTGTCATTTTGTAATAATTGATAATGAAGCCATCAATACAAAAAGCACCTCAGTGAACAGTTCGATATTGTGTCTAAGTGAGTAGTATGAAGCGGTTGACAGAAAGAACGTGAATTGAAAAATCAAAAGCAGCCCAAACGTTCGGTGGAGTACTTTGAGCGGCCAAGTTTATATAATATAATCACTCAAAATATTGAGGTACTATTATGAAGCGGCCTTCTTCCGTTAATCTAAATATGCTGCAAATCTATGATCAAAGTCTATGATTACTAACAATAAATAACATAATAATAAGATATCTTTAGAAACTGAGTAATAAATTATTAATATTTTACAATTTTTTTTTATATTTAGCATTTAAGTCTCATAGGAGACTTATTTAGCTAACTTTATTTTGTTATAATACATGGTATATATATATAAAATAATGAAGAATACAAAAATACATTTTAAATTGACTTGTTGCAGTTTTTGAAAAATTGTATTTTACAATTATTAATATTTGCGTAAAAATGATATCCCACTTATTACGTTCCATATTATTATCAATTATAATATTTGTAACGTGACGTGTTGTTGCTGTACGAGAGAGCAATAAATCTAAGATTAGTTGGAAAAATTACCATTTTCGATACGCGGTGCGCAAAATTCGATATCGCACATGTATGCGAGAAAATGATGCCCGCTACACCTGCGCGCGGATTATCTTAACACCTGCGATTACAGTCACCCTCCGCGCATTCCTTGGGCGAACTAACTTCACTTTGGTCAAATAATTTCCTTCACTCACATATAGTAGTATAATGTGCTTCTGTCCGCGCTATTTTCTGCACTAGTACATGTGAATTTGCACACTATCCTCTAGAACGCACCAAAATAACATTTCGAAAATGCTAAAAAGAACGATTTAATATAGAAGTTAAATCTATTCATTGTTATCATTGTAGTTAAAAAGAAGCTACTTCTTAACATGGTAGTATATTTCATTCATTTGCATAGAGTAAAGTTCTAATCACTAATTTGAATAGTGACCCGTTAATTGTAGTATCTTTTCTATAATCTAATTTAAGAGAAAAAATATTATTGAATCGAAAAAAGTTACATTGTGGGCAGACGATAAGATTTTTTGTTCAATTAAAAAGAACTTTATCTTCTTGAATTAATAGAATCTTCTATCAACTCCCGCCATGAATCTTTCATTCATTCAAAGAAATTTTTTTTTTCAGTGTAAGTAGATTTACAGTCGAGTAAAAAATTAAGCGAATGATAAAGCATTTTAAAATTCATGTAAAATAGCGGGTTATATTTGTGAAAAACGCAAAATTACATTCTATATTAAATTGATGTCATGTGACGTAAGATATTATCGTTCTATTCTTTAATATAACAATTACATGTCCTTACGCACGAATAAAGCGACAATACCAAATGCATATCAAAATCAGCAGTTAACCACAAACATTCATTAGATGCATACTAGGGATTCATAATTCGTTACTGGACACTTGTTGTAACAGATTGAAAGCGCCATAAGAAGTTTTGATCATCTGAAAAATTGGAATAATTATATGTAAAAATAGATAGTAGATTTGATTGACAATACTTATTATACACTAATAATAGCGATGATTATAATACCCATATAAAAGTGTTTAAAGTTAAAGCACATTGACCATGATAAGAAATCACCAGTTCATTTTGACCCATAAACATAATAAACCAATAATTTCTTCGTTCGCATGGTTTCAAAGTCGTCCAATCACTTCCGTAAATTGCATCTGCTACGGTTTCACTCTAAAAAAAATCTCCATGTAAAATATTTTAACAAATTTTCACTATCTAATTTCTTTTATTATTGACTTACCCGCAATTGCAGTTCATTTCCAAACCAACAAAAATAATACGTTTGACAAAGCAAACAGCCAAGGTACAATAGAATAGAGAAGTATTCGATAATAGTATTATCTTTCTATAAAATAATAACATCCTTATTATGCATTTTTTAAAACCATATTTAATTATTATTTTGATTCAAATTTAATTTTGATTTTTTTTAACTTTATGTGTTATTGTTTTCGAGTATATTACAGCAAATGCTGTTCGTATTTATAATTAGCATAAAAAAAGTTTCACCACATTTTAATTAATTGAAAACCTTTACCTGTGCAAGTTGGAATGTACTCGTGCAAAGTGTTATAAGTCCAGAACCGAAAACCGGCAAAATGATGGATATAAACACTGATTGCACTTTCCGTACGATAGTTTGTATCAATACGTGATGCTTCACATAATCTGTGAAAGGCACTTGCTCTGTACCAGTGCTCGCAGAAATTATTCTTTGACAGAACAAATCCAGTTGACCACAAGTTAAAATTATACATGCACATGGTGTCGAATCTAAACAAACATCAGTGGTAATAGCAGTGACTACTGGTGCTATTTGAAGGAAGTATGCTATGGCAAACTGCACTGTATTCGAAACATCGAAGAAATAGGTTTTGAAGGGAAGATCGACACGACGAGTATTTATGATCGGCACAATGAAAAATGTCAAGCCACACGCTAAAGTCAAGATCATTCGTAGAATAAATGCTTTTTTAGCAATTCTCTGATACTTGGATAAAATCTTTTCTTCGTTGGATGTCCGCGGCTGACAGATTTCCAATCGAAACGTATTCATTAAGTCATTCACACTATCCTTATTCGATATAAAGTTCGTAATTTTATAGCAATTGACAATATAAGTAAGTAGTAAAAATAGAACCTGGACGAACAGTTCGATATTGTGTCTAAGTGAGTACAGAGTGATTGATTGAAAGAACGTGAATTGAAAAATCAAAAGCAGCACTAATGTCCGGTGGAACATTTTGAGAGGCCAATAATGTTTGGTGTCTTCGTACCATAGACCGACCAGCTGAAAGGTACCAAAATGCATAGGTAACACGTCCATTTTCGGTTTTTGCATTGCCAGAGGGACAAAAGAAGGGAAACATGTAAGCTGCCGACGCACAGACTGTAATTCGATATTATTCTTCGGGTCCCAACCTATCGTATTATATATAACTTATCATTACGTTGAATGAAATCCGATAAATACATTACATTAGCGACATAAGTGGCTATTTGCATACTAAAGATTGTACTGGGTTTCTTTGATGTAACCCTATCTATCCCCTTTCCGTAAGATATTTCTGTGTCTTAGACGAGACAATGGTGCAGTAGCCAGTTATGCGTAGTTATGTGAACCTCGTGAAACAATATGAATACTTTTACCTAATATTGATCGTCTACTTTTAGATTTTTTCAAATGCTGATAATAAACTAAAGTTTTAAAATATTTCATACAAGTGTTCTGATACATCCGTTATTAAAACAGGTATGTTTAAATACAATTTTATATGTATTGCATTTATTCTGTTTTGTAATAACTAATTCCAGCTTGGAAAAATCTACATCAAGATTAAACCAATGGATTCAAGGAGATTAACTACATTTATTTATTTATTTAATTATAAACCGGAGTTACCCCTTACATATGAAAATACTTCAAAATAGAAACTAATATGTAGGTGACTAATAATATTTTAAAACTATGCGATTCATTGCATATTTTAAAGAAAGTACTGCTACTAAAAGCAGGAGAATTATATGTTAATAATGACTTACAATTGAACTCCTTTAAGTACCTTACACGCCTAATATCATAATTACATGCCCTCAGTTCAAATAAATATCCTGATGTTTATTGCCTACATGATTAATTTTTTTAAATAGACTGTTATATTGTAAGTATAACATTTGAATTAAAAAAAAACATCATTTATTGTAACATATTATTTTCTGTATGTACTATAAAATATACGCTTATGATGAACACATTCACAGGCAATGTAAACAGTGATTAATTTTACATTGCCTATGGAGGTCTGACTAATCTATTCTTATGTGTATTGCACCACTGAATCTGAATTTGATCTCAGAATAAGTCCATCACGCCACAACTCTGAGAAAATGGTAAGTGATATTAGGTATATATTACTCGTTATTGCGGTCAAAAATTACTTTAAATGATTCACATAGGATTTATTATCTTGGCAATATGTCAATTTAAATTTCAAAAATATAACTCTTGAGAGTAAGTACATTGTACAAGTAGTTATGGCTTTGAATGATTGTAAATTATAAATTGGTATAAGTATCTCGGAAACAAAAATTCGTACATGGAAATGAGTTATTAATGGTTCACTAAATATACATAAAAATAGACTAGTTCCAACTCAAGTTTACAATAGTTTTTTAATCTGTTGTGTCGTGTACAATTGTTAAACTTTTATTTGGAAAATTTATATTGGACACATTTTTAGTTTGTTCTAATAAATAATTCATTTTACCTGTGGATTACATGCAGTCAGAGTAACTTTCTTTTTTATGCTTGCAATATAGGCGAATTCAAACAGAAATATTCAGAAGTTCTTTTCAGAAGGACGCACAGGAGGATGCACAGAAGAGAATATATATAATGAATGCAAAATATGATTTATAAAAGTGTTTTGCGTTTTTATTTTAAGAGAATAGTTCGCAGTTTGGTATTTCCTTGTAATAATATTCTTTTACTTTGATCTGCCAAACTTCTACTTGTAAATATTTTGGTTTATTCAATGAAGAAACACTTGTCGATGGGTTTATTAGCAAGAAATCAAACTTAATTACTAATGTCAACATATAAATGCGTTGCCTCATTAAAGTAACATTTATATTGCTTCCTCAGAGAGGAAACTTTGTATCGGTGAGAAAAATTTTCTTTTCAAAAAATGCTAAAAAATATTTTTTAAGACTTTTGAAACGAAAATTTAGTAGTTAGGAGAAAAATTTTTTCGAGTCTGTATGTGTGCATGAGTGTCTCACATAGCACGAAACGTTGGAGAAACGTTTCTAGAACGTTTCTTTGGAAACTTAGCAACGATTCTCTGAAAGTGGAAGAAACGTTTCAGAAACGTTTTAGAAACCTTGAAATGTCCGCTTTTGGTGTCTAAGGAAACGTTTTAGAAACGTTTGTAAAATGTTTCTTGTACATATATGAATTATAAAGTTTCTTTGGCAACGTTGGAGAAACGTTTCAGAAACGTTCTAGAAACGTTTCTCCAACGTATCGTGCTATGTGGGATAGGTGTATAATAACCGGCCGAGCTGGAGTCGGAGCTGCTTTCGGGGATGGTAGCTCTCGACGATGCCGAGGACCTCGAAGAATATCGGGAAGCTGTAGGAAATGAGGGTCATGACGACCGTGATCTCGTTCTGGCGCCACCAGCTGCTGTTGGCCTCCCTGATGTTCTCGCTGCGATCGACCACCTCGACTACCGCGTAAGCCGACAACGCCAGCATCGCCATCACCAGCATGTTCGTGAATATTCGTATACTCGTGATTTTCCAGCTGCGGCAGTTCATCCCA
>UELU01122195.1:0-12817 GCA_900490025.1 Megastigmus dorsalis
TATATTATTTATTTATTTATTATATTATTTTATAGAATATCATTTAAGATTTCTGTTGCTTGAACTAACTGTTCTCACAGAGGGTAACAGACAATTTATTCTATCTTTTTAAATTATAGGTTCAAACTCAAATTTATGTTTTAATTTATGTTAACGGAAGAGTTACGTATTTCTCAGAATTTTCTCCTCTATCTGGTGGTACCATTTTTAAGGGCCAATATCGGAACACCCTGTATACGCATGATTATATGTCCGAGCCGAACTCTAAGATATAGAAAACCGTGTTTAGGCGGCGAAGTTGAGAATCGTCCGTTCTAATTTATAACTCGTTTATGTTTCCCATGATGCAGATATAAGCATATCCTCTTACTTTACTTTTTACTTTATTAAAAAATGAAAATCGCGTTATTATTTGCTAGAGAAAACCCTGTAAAATTAACCCTTTCCAAAGGACCCTGGCTAACTGAAGCATCCGGGGGAAGGTACTAATGATACAAGGGCTAAATAATAATGCCTATCAAGATTGCATATCTTACTCTTACAAAAAATACCTTTTAATAATAATTAATTATTTGTAATACCTTATAAACAATCATCACTTGTAATATATTACTTTTTTTAAATTGTCTCTGTGCACTATAACATATTCAAATAATAAATATAATTTGTGTTTCAGCTGCAAGAGCTTCACCACCGAAATATAGAATAGATGAACTGTCAATCTATAATAATATTTTTATAGACTGCATATCAACTGGTAAAATAAAATAATCTAAATTTCATGTGTTATTGTAATTATGATTTGAAAGTTAGTATTGAATTTAAATTAATTAATTATCCTTTTTATCACCATAAACAGATATATAGAGTATTAATTGAATAAAAAATTTATTGAGTGATTATTTTTGACTTTATGTTGTATCAACTTGAGTATATTTTACTTTCTTTTGCATGTTTGGTGAGAACTTTGACTTATAACCGCGGTAAAAAAACTATACGCAATGAATAATATCGTGTTTAATACATAGATACAGCCATTTTTAAAGAAGAAAAGTAGACACCAGAAACAAACGCAATAAATAATAAGTAGGTTACTATTTATTAAGTAAAAATTCTTGTTTATTTTGTGTAAATTATCCGTTTCTAATACTAATGACTAAGCAATTAAGAATGAAACCAAGGTATATAACACGATTCCCAAGAAAGAGGCCTTGCTATTTATTAACGTATGATATACATAGGTATGCGAAATGAAAAAGTGAGGTATTCTGACATAAGAGCTGATTATTTCTACTTGTTATAAAACACCCAATTACAATTCGATCTTGTATTAAGAATATTAGTCCACAATTGACAAGACAAGCTTGCATCAAAGTTTGAGCGCGTAACTGCATGCGACATATATTTCCCATTTACCATTTCAAAAATTTTGTATGTAAGAACACCACTTTTTCATTTCGAATACCTACGATTAATAGGTTGATGTTAATTTAGTAATTCAAGGCTGCCGAAATATTTCTGAAAAATATATCAACGCCCATGCGCTTCATGCAATTATACGGCCCGCAGCAGCAAACGATGGCTGACCATTGTATACATTTCACAAAGGGTTTCCTAACTTAGACGAATTTTGCATCTTACTTATTTTATCTATATAATATGTAATTGTAGCTCGTATATTCATTAACATACAGCCTTTTTAATTAGTCACTCACCTACAAAGTAATATATTTTCGGCCAGTTGAAAATTTTTCCGTTCTCGTACTAAGGTCGTCCACCAGCTGCCGGGATGCTCAACTCAGCATTAAATTATAAAATTTATTTTCTAAGATATTGTACAGCTATCTAATGTAAAAACTACACATCTCATAATATCAAACATCAGAATGTCAATGAAAAGTGTCTTCAGTATGAAATATTTCCAAAAAATTGAAAGAGAGTGAATCACTACTCACCTATATAGATTGTAACGAGGGAATTTATCTAGGCGTGGGAGCGGCCCATCAATCTCCCTGCTTATATAGGCAGGGGGCAAATGATAAAGAATGTCGTCAGCTCGCCGTCAAAATTCTGGCAGCTGATTTTAATTATATTTTTAACGTTTATCTGCATAGGCATATTTTAACTAAGGGCGTCAGGCACTGTGTTAATTAAATTAAATACTACATTAATTTAGCGTTCGAGCAGTTCCGCTCGATTAATAGATTTTAATTTAATATTTCTAGAAATTATCTGTGCGCCACTAACCAGAGGCAGAGTCGTGAGGTCCGACGGCTTCAGAGACGATCGTGTTTTAGACTGAGTCTCGGGCTGCGGATAGGCACTTTCACACATTGACATAAATATATTATGAATAAATAAAAATAGAAAAAAATACGCTTACACCTTATATTGAGTTCCAATTTTAAGAATGTGTCTTTTAATAGGCAATTTAATTGTATTGCAATATAAAGTATAAAATGTGCGCCGAGCACAATATAAAGTCGAATGCATACAACAAAATTAAGTGGCTCGACAGTTTAATTTTTTTTGATTCTAACAAATTATACAATATTTAAGTAGTCGCCTAGAAGAGGCATACAAAATAATTCAAAAAATATATACTGCGAACGAGCGCTGTCAGTACAAAGGCTCGGGCGCTTACACACTTCGCGACTGGAACTTTTACGCGAAATATCAAACAACTACGCGGCGCAGAAGTCGGGACAATGAGATGTGTCCTGTAGAGCAGCCAGTAGAGAAGTCCTCGAGGCAAGCGTCGTCGAGTCCGATCAGGCTCGCGGCATCCGACGCTCTCTCATCGCATCGTCCTCTGATTGGTGCGTTGTAGGTCGGCACCACATCGGAATATTTTTGATCCTTCTATTGTTCTCTCTTCTTCTAATGTCGTCTTCCCTTTCCCTGTATGCGCATGCACAAAAAATATTTCTTTATGGAATTTTCCATAGTTTTGGAATTTGTAAATATTCCGATTTGATACTAGGGCTTATAATGTGCTTAAAAGGCAATATTTGATGGAATTTTCCGGCCGATTTATGAATTGCAATTCATAGCCAAGAAGAGCGAGGCATTGAAGAGCCTATAATGCTCTTTTGCATAAATGGCCGGAAAAGGCACTCTGAGCCTTTGAAGCATAAAAAATCGAGTGTATTTCAAATCATTAATATTGGAAAATTAAATTGACGTGGAGGCAAAAATAATAGAGATGATAGAACAATTAAAAAAAGAGATGAAATGCTTAACTTAGGCATTTTATCCGATGTTCCGATATGTTTGATCGTAGGCATCTTGGAGCAGCAGCGTACTTGTTGGATGCAGCGAGTTCTTTTTTCGGTATATCTTGACGCTGAAAGAAGAGGTCGGTGCTCGACGACAATTAGTTGCGGATATGTAAAAAATAAAAATAAAAAAATTAAATAATTGTGTCCTAAAATTAACGGCTCGAGACGAGAGGTGGAGAGACATCCCTTCTGGCTGCTTAGTTTGCCTTTTTAGGCATTTTTATTATCGAGTATTCCTGCGATTAAGTGGCGAAAATCCGCTACGTTACAAGATATACCATTGTATGTTTTTAAGACTTTGAACTGTTGTGTCTTCAAAAGAAGCATCGCTTGTCCTATGCAGTTTTTTCCTATGAATCGCACTGTTATTTTACATCCAGTGCGAACAAAAACTTGTCGGTAAGGTAGGATCTACGGTCTAACTTATCGACCATTTTTCTTCCACTCAAAATTAGGTCGCTATTGTGGGGATCTAGTCTCGGGACTCTTTTGGGAAGGAGAGAGAGTACTCCAATGATATCTGTCTTGGGTTAGGGGCTTTGGGTTTTAGTTTGCAGGTTATGCTTAAAATTACGCACTCGAGGGCAATTTGCTTTGGGTTAGCGAATTTGGGTTATGGTTTAAAGGTTACGTGTTTCAAAGTATGCAATTGAGGAACTTGTATAACGTTGCAATGTTACAAAAGTCCTAATCTAATGAATTTCAATCGACTGTATCTCCGTAACAAAATAAGATATCTTAAAAATTAAAAATGCGTTTTGAAGGGGAAGGGTTGTACTTTTAGATGGCTAATCGCGTTTTGTGTAACACAATTAGAGTAGTAATATAACCTCGAATATGGCAAAATAACGTGACTTTCCTTCATGTAGGTTAGGATATCTCAAAATACTTACGTCATACGGCAATTTGGCTGCCAAATTTGGATAGAGAACAAAGAAATACATTGAAAAAGACTATTGCAAACCAATAAAGTTAATTTATTTCTGGCCTGCAGGCTTGCGTTTTTTGAAGATTAGGTAACCTCATTTTACATTCTCAGTATCTTTTCAGTAATCAGCAGAAATTTGTTTACATTCGCATCCTTGAATTGTTATTTATTTTACTATCCTTATATTTCTATGGATGTTATTATCCGAAAATATGTCAAATTGGAGACATTTAATGCATTTTTTCCAATATGAATCATGTTCATAAAAATTATATTTATGAATTTGAGTTCAGCGATATGAAATCTACTAAAAGTGGTATCAAGTACGTTATGAGTAATTTTTTTCTGCTCTGCCAGGCTTGAGAAAAGGGAATTTACCAAAAAATTCCATGTTCATCAAATATTTTTGATGTTAGAATGGTATTTGTGTAGTATTTTTATATTTTTCCCAAATTCTGCAACTATTGACCTTTAAAATCCCTCAAGTTTCACTACAATATCTCATTTCTATCAAAAGTTCTACGATTTTGATAAAAAAATTGGACTTTAGTCCACTGTGTGCCGGTTCCGTGCGCGTGGACTCAAACCTCCCAGCCTCGCGGCTAGAATAGCACAGCGTAACATATTCGGCGTTCAATTTCTAAACTATAACTAAAAATTCCATTTTTATTAAAAGCTATATCGACGTAAAAAAAACCTCTTCTCTCGATATAGACTAATAAAAAAAAAATTTTTTAAATACGTTATTGAGGTATAACACGTTTTATGTTTTTTCAAGGACAAATTTTCAAAATTTTTCAAAATGCTTATCATTTTCAGAAAGCTGAGGAGAAACTTAATTGAAAATATATATAACATATTTTTTTAATGTTTATTTCGAGGCTGTTTACGAGTGCTCGAAATGTGAGGTTTTGACTCTCGAATTCCGGCCTGTAAGAGTTGACGCGAAACGCGTCATATAATAGATTATAAATAATGAATTATATTAAAGTATATGGAAGATTAAAGTTAAAATTGTGTCTTTGAGTGCAATGTCCAAGAAATTAAATAATCGGCTATTCAAATGATATTATGAATTAATGTTAACATTATAAACATGTGTATTTTTATTGAATTGTATGAATTTAGATTGATGGTATTCAAGTGTTTAAAAAATATTGTATAACCGTCGTTCATATGAAGTCAAGAGTAAGCAAAAACTATATTCATCGCAGATGAGCTTAGTCCCTTTCTTTACAGCACAATAATAGAAAATGAATAATTTTCATAAAGAATCTGACGCTTTGTATAACTCTGTTTTCAGGTTTTAAAAATTGTGCCGAATTCGTGATTGAATCTGAGATTCAATCGTTAATTCGTTGACACGCTCTAAAAGACGGCCCGCAAACATCGAGAAATGATCGCATCGATCAGCCAAGTAAGCGTGGCGCGTGTTGAGGGAGAGAGAGAGAAGAGTAATATGAGAGGACTATCGAACTCTCGGATCAATTTTGGCGGCGCTTCGCGCGACATCGGGAAAATTTTGATCCGAAAGAGTGCGACAGACGCGAGACGTGGGTGTTGGAGTGACTACGAGTGCTTGCCACCATCAGCCCCGTGTTTGAACTGGGCTGCAGGCCTTGCTATATATTCGAAAAACATTTGTGCCGTTATTCATCCACTTTCAGAAAATCCGAAGACAAATTTAGGTGGAGAAAATTTTGCAGGGTTATCTGGTACTTATTTCCCTATAAAATGAATAAATATAGGTGCAATATTTTCTGCAGCATTATCAGTGACATGTATGCTAACATTTTCTATTTCATTGTTATTGATGACATTGAAAACAATTTTATATCCTTTCTGAGCGAGTACGGATGGAGGTTTTGGATTCTAAGTAACTCCTGTAAAAATATATTATTGTTAAGGTATTATTAAATGCAAAACTTTATAAAAATTTCAGTACACATATAACTTAGCTTATAAATAATATCATACATATCACATCTGTATTAATAATAAATTTCGATACAAGCTTCGCTCACATGTATCGAACTTTATTTTTTTTAACGGCGTGAGCGAAACTCGTTTAAATTAGTTTTTTCTTAACGGCGTGTGTGAAACTAGCTGTCTCATGCTTGTTCTGCGTGTGAGAAGTTCATGTTTCGAGCACTCTATTGACAAGCAATTGACAAGCATTTTTCTTGTGTACATAAATGACTTACCATCCATCCTGAGTGTCTCGCGGCACATGATCTTCGTTGGTGACACTCAAATCTAACGCTCCTTTCTACCTGCTGATTTTCATAAGGTCATATCTATATCACGCGTGATGCCGAGGCTGTAGCTGTCTGGGCAGCTGAAAATGGCCTTTCCATTGACCTCGCGAAAACTATGGCTATGCTCTTGGGTAACGAAGCTTTCATCTCTCGCCTTGATCTCGAGGCCATCCCCAAGGTCACCGTCCGCGGAGTTCCGATTCCTTACGCAGCCCAAATCAAGAATCTTGGTGTTATAATTACCCCCACTCTCAACTGGTCTTCACCATGCGCAGTACCAAGATTCAGCATGTGTTAGCTCTCTGTGGCCAGATGTCGAGAGTTCTTCATAGGCTCTTTGGCGTTAAACATTTTGGGGTATCGCATCCCAATCTATCTAGCCGCCAATTTTACGCGTTTGAATATTGCCGTGTGCACAGGTTCCTCTAACATGCGACCGAGAATGCTTACCTATTCGACACGCAGGACGGCAATGCAAAGATCATTCATAATTCCAGCGTCGAATCACCTCAACCAGCTGGGACAACTGGATTGCGCCCCGGATGGGGTGTCGTCCTTCAAAAGCAGCCTATTTGGAGAACTTTTGGAAAATGACCGAAATAACTGGGCATTCAGGGTGGAGGCTGAGGGCCTTGACGTACCGCATCATTTGCCAGCTATAAAGGCATTAACGTATCTCAAGACACTCTCAAGATACTTATTATTATTATTAACTCTTCAAATACTTCTTATTTTTATTTCTTATTTTGAAGAATCATCATATCACTTTCCATTTTTTTTTAAATGCAGCTTAGAATCTCAGCTTTATGAATCCAAAGTTCATTTTTTATGCAACCTAGAAATCAGCAATCGCGAAGTTCAAGAACATTTTTTGAAATCTAGAATTCTGCAAAGTTTGCCAAGCACCACGGACTTGTATAAATTGCTTTCTTTAATTCTGATCACGGGAGCTTAAAGGTCAACTCTTTCTCTGTATTAAAAAAAATAGTGTGTCTCAACGATTTTTCAACCCTTGCTCTTTAATATAAAAGAATACTAGGTCTCTATGATTTTTCTTATTTTTTAAACTTTAAAAAAAGATGGTAAAACTCGTTTTTTGGGGGATAGGCTCGGCAATATGAAATGAAGCTTTGAAAATTGCCAAACTTTCAAATCTTGTAGCACAGCGAAGAATTATCGTATCCTTATTGTTTTTATTTAAATTGAAGCTTAGAGTCTCAACTTTACGAATCCGTGGCTCATTTTTTCTATGATCACGATATGATCAGCGATCACAATATTCAAGGTCAACTTTTGAAATTTAAAAATCTGCAAAGTTTGCCACGCTCCAAGGTCTTGTATAAATTTTTGTCTTTGAATCTGATCACGGGCGCTTAAAGTTCAACTCGTCCTCGTTAATTAAAAAAAAAAGTAAGGCTCTACGTTTTTTCTACGCCATTCTACAAGACTTAAAAAATACGGATAATCTCGTTTTTTGTGTGGTAGGCTCGACAATATTAAATGAATCTCTAAAAATTGCAGTACTTTGAAACCTTGTAGCACAGCGAAGAATCATCATATCCCCATCTATTTTTTTTAAATTGAAGCTTAGAATCTCAGCTTTACGAATCCGAGGCTCATTTTTTTATGCACCCGTGGAATCACCGATCACGAAGTCCAAGGCCACATTTTGCAACTTAAAAATATGCAAAGTTTTCAAAGCTTCACGGACTTGTATAAATTGTTTTCTTTAATTCTGATCACGGGACGTCAATGTTCAACTCTTCCTCTTTAATTAAAAATAACGGAAAATAACGTTTTTGGGGGGCTAATAACAATTTAAATGAAGCCTCTGAAAAAGTTAATTTATAAAAGCTTGTACAAGAAGAATTATCAATTCCCATTTTTTTTTTAATTTGAGCATAGAATCTCAGCTTTATGAAGCCAAAGATCATTTATTATGCAGCCTTGGTATCAATGATCACGAAGTTTAAGGTCAGCTATTGGATCTTAAAAATCTGCAAAGTATGTCAAGCTCCACGGACTTGTATAAATTGTTTTCCTGAATTCTGATCACGGGACCTCAATGTTCAACTCTGCCTCTTTAATTAAAAATAACGGAAAATAACGTATTTGGGGGGGCTAAAAACAATTTATATGAAGCCTCTGAATTTGTTAAATTATGAAAGATTGTACACCAAGAAGGAATATGAATTCCTTATTTTTTTTTTAATTTGAGCATAGAATCTCAGCTTTATGAAGCCAAAGTTGAGTTATTATGCAGCCTTAGAATCAATGATCACGATATTCAAGGTCAACTTTTGAAACTTAAAAATCTGCAAAGTTTGCCAAGCTCCAAGCTCTTGTATAAATTTTTAGGCTCGACAATATTAAATGAATCTCTAAAAATTGCAGTACTTTGAAATCTTGTAGCACAGCGAAGAATCATCGTATCCCCATCTATTTTTTATAAATTGAAGCTTAAAATCTCAGCTTCACGAATCCGAGGCTCACTTTTTTATGCACCCGTGGAATCAGCTATCACGAATAGTACGAGAGCTGGTGACAAAAATCTGCAAGAGTTTTGTCATGGCTAATTTTTTGATATGTTATAGTATTGATGGTGTACATGAGTCAGCAACTACTCCGAACATCAGATATTGTAACGACTGGGGGCAGCGCGCTTTGAAACATGCAAAATGGCGACATGCATTACAAGAGTTTTGTCATAGCTGAAAATTGGCAGAGATGTTAATTATAGTAAAAAAAAAGCGAGGAACCAGTCAGACCTCATAATTTAGTAACGCGGCCAGTCAGCACGTCGCGAAAGATGTCAAATGGGAGGTATCGGTGCAAGAGTTTTGTCATGGCTGAAACTTTGTTTATTCATTAATTATTATATATAATATAAAAAAAAACAGTCAGACCTCAGTTTAGTGGAACATAGGAAGTCAGCAGCCATTGCAAGTGCGAATATTATACAGCGCGCGCAGCGGCTAGGATCGCGAGCGGCTGCTCGGATATATACTTATAAATTAATTTCTTTTTTTATTAAATACATTCGTTTATGGGCAAATGTTTATTAACATTGAACTGATCATTTCATTGCGAGAATTAAAAAATCAAATTACCAAATTTTTTGATTATTGATCCCTAGAGACACTAAGAATCGATAGTAGCTTATGTGATAATAATTTTGTATCGATTAATAATGATGTATACTATAATAAAGATTATTTTGTATGTTATAATAAAGATTATTGTATAAAAAACGTGAGGAACCAGTCTGACCATATAATTTTGATTTCGAAGGGAAATTATCGGTACAAGAGTTTTGTCATGGCTGTAACTTTTTTTATTCATTTATCATTGTTTATAATATAAGAAAAAATCAGTCAGACCTCTGTTTAGTGGAACCGAGGCAGTCAGCAGCCGTTCCAATTGCGAATATTTTACAGCGTGCGTTGGGGCTTGGAGCGCGCGCGGCCGCTTGGAGCGCATATGGATATATATTTACAAATTAATTTATGTTTTTATTAAATACATTCATGTAATTGTAAATAAACAAAAACAATGTAAATTCAATCAAAATGAAGCGGCCGCGCGCGCTCGTAGTCGCCAGGCGCGCTGTATAAAATTTGCACTTGAAACGGCTGCTGACTGCCTCGGTTCCACTAAACAGAGGTCTGACTGATTTTTTCTTATATTATAAGCAATAATAAATGAATAAAAAAAGTTACAGCCATGGCAAAACTCTTGTACCGATAATTTCCCTTCGAAATCAAAATGAGGCGGCCGCGCGCGCTGTACAATATTCGCATTTGTAACGGCTGCTGACTGCCTCGGTTCCACTAAACTGAGGTCTGACTGATTTTTTCTAATATTATAAGCAATAATAAATGAATAAAAAAATTACTGCCATGACAAAACTCTTGTACCAATAATTTCCCTTCGGAATCAAAATTAAGCGGCCGCGCGCGCTGTACAATATTCGCATTTGTAACGGCTGCTGACTGCCTCGGTTCCACTAAACAGAGGTCTGACTGATTTTTTCTTATATTATAAACAATGATAAATGAATAAAAAAAGTTACAGCCATGACAAAACTCTTGTACCGATAATTTCCCTTCGAAATCAAAATTATATAGTCAGACTGGTTCCTCACGTTTTTTATACCATAATCTTAATTATAATGATGTATACATCATTATTAATCGATACAAAATTATTATCACATAAGCTACTATCTTTTCCTTCTCATTTGTGATGCATGCATGAAAATAAATATTTATTAAGCCTTTATGATAAAGCATACTTCGCACCTCCACATTCACCATCGATTCTTAGTGTCTCTAGGGATCAATAATCAAAAAATTTGGTAATTTGATTTTTTGATTCTCGTAATGAAATGATCAGTTCAATGTTAATAAACATTTGCCCATAAACGAATGTATTTAATAAAAAAAGAAATTAATTTATAAGTTGTAACGGGGCGGATTTATTCTCAGTGTGCAGTAACCCTGTACTGCACACTCCTCTCTGCTGCACGTTGCAGTGGGAAAATCCTCTGATTTATCCCACTGTTCTATATCTAGCAGCTGCCGTTGACAAATGCGAGACTCTCTTGTTGAGTCTCGCTTTCCGATGCTCGGACCAAAGATACTCGTGAGCTCCGTGCAAGGCTCACGAGTCCAGCTTGCTCAGAAAATGCACAGCAGATCCGATATCTACTGTGCGCGCGGAGGCGGCGGTAATCGTGGGATTTTAGGGAAAATAAAGGTACCTAGTAAATAATAAATGCGCGAATCTAAATAACGAAATATATTCTACAATAAACTGAAATACAATCGCGGATTCGCGAACCGAGAAGGCAACTAATAATTTGGCGCGCACACGCACACACACTCACACACGGATCGCCGCTGCGATCCGTCGCTTTTCTTGTAAAGTACACAGTACTTACTCATGCTGCGCTGCACCGATCTCTCTTTCTCTCTCTCTCTCTCTCTAGTCCGCTGCTGACGATTATTGCACTGGCTGCAGCCCAGTGCAATTAATGAGGTGGGTTGTGGTGGTCACTATGAACACACACAAACACACTTCGCGGTTTCTCTATTTCTCCTTAGCGTCTAATCGCTATCGCGGCGGAAATCGATCTGAGGCTCGATGGCCCCCCTCTATCGCTCGCTAATTACCGCTATCTCTCTCGCGCGACACTCACCTATGCTCTCTCTCTCGCTCGTCATCCTCAATGCCTGAGCGCCGTCGGATCGAGCATACAATCGAATTAACGATCGAATGTCAAATTCAATCGTGAATTCGTTATACCCCTCTCCCAGACGCTGGATACCAGGATGGAGACAGCTCGATACCCTATGCTCGCAGACGACGTGAGGATAGGAAAGGATCCTACTTGGACGTAGACAAAGGATTATCGAAATAAAATTCAATATTGCTGGAAAGATAGAAAAATATAAAATGCGGGCTGCGCGTTGGCGACGCACTCCATACACGGCGCGCATCTCCTCGCGCCGATTCTCTACTGGGACCGTCCAGCTACTGGTGCGCTGGACGGCCTCAGTGCCATATCGACCCCTCAGCTGGTCCAGGGCAGCAAACGCCTCCTCCTCCAATCGGGCTGCTTGGCGGGAACACTCCCTTGCTTCCCGTAAGAGTCGCTCCACCCTGTTAATGTCCCCGAGGAAGGCGGACTTGGCCGCTGGTCCCCTGGACCGAGCCGAATGGACTCCTTTAGCGGCACAGGGGCCCATCCCCTGTGCCACCTCTTCTTTCTTTGATGGCACCGGGCTCTCTTGACGAGCCGCGGTGCCCTCCTCCTCCTTTATCTGCGGTGGCACCGCACTCTCCTGCGGAGTGACGGCGCCCTCTTCCTTCTTCGGAATCGGAGGTGGCCCCGTGGTATAGGGTCGACGCAAGGTAGCGTCTACCCTGGCCCTAATCAAAGGGACCACCTCCCTGTCCACCTCGGTAATGGAGACCGAGGAGTCCATCTCCTCCTCGGCCCCAACGGACAACTCCTTGAAAAGCTGCGCGCACATGCGCAGAAATTCCTCTTTATCCATCCTGAAAACAAACAAAGGGGAAGATGAGAGGGATTTATGAGCGATTGGCTCGTGTTCGACGCGGAGAGAGATTCGACGGATCGATTACCACGACACGCTTTCGCGAACCCTTCGGTCGACCGGGCTTTCGCTTCGCAAGCCTAACCGTTTTCGCAGCCTTCTCGGTACGTAATTTCGCTCGCTTAACAGTTTTCGCGGCCTTCCGGGGCCTTCCACGGGGTCGCGACGTTTGAGGCACAGGGTCAGCCGTTACATCTCCCGTTGGAGTATTGCTGGCCTGTGCGTGTG
>UELU01122196.1:0-19045 GCA_900490025.1 Megastigmus dorsalis
ATCGGAGCACATCATGCGCTTCAGCTTTTGCAGGAAAAGGGCGTGGGGGACCATGTCGAACGCTTTGGAAAAATCGAACAAAACTAGCGCCGTAATCATGCACCTATCGATTGCTCTCCTAACGTCGTCAAGGACCCCAAGAAGTGCAGTCTGGGTGCTGTGTCCACGGCGAAAATCTGCCTGTCGAGAATCGAGGAGGCCGGACGATTCGAGGTGCCGAGAGAGTTGTTTGTGTGCAACGCGTTCGAGGGCCTTTGAAATTTCGCAGAGAAGTGCAATAGGACGAGTGTCTGACATGGATGTCATTGTTGCCTTTTTTGCCAGTGGTGAGAGAAAGGCTCTCCTCCAGAGCTCCGGAAAAGAGGCAGAGCTCAGCGAGAGGTTAAACAGATCGGTGATTGGGGCAGCGAGAGCTGGCGCAGCGAGCTCTAGCATGCGCGAGGAGATACCGTCTGGACCCGTGCTGCAGGAGGAGGAGCTATTTATGGCCTGTAAGACCTCTCGAGTTGACACTGGGACGAAATGGAAGCGAGCACTCACATCGGCAGGTACCTCGTCGCTGGCAGGCGAGAGCAGGCTTTGGAGGGATTCGAGAGAGATGGGAGGCAGATGCGCTGTAACACTGGCATAGTGCTTATTGAGGTCCGAGCATGAAACGTAATTTAGTAGTGTCACGCGCGGTGCACCGGTTACACCCATCCGCCTGAGCTCACGACACTTCGCAGCTGCATCTGGGGCATTATTTAGTTTGTTGGCGAAAAATTTGTTTTTGGCTGTATCCAGCTTATTCGAAATACTGCTACGAAGCGATTTGAATGTCAGGAAGTCGGCGAAGTTGCCGGAGCACTTGGCTACACGGTAGATCTTTTCTCTCTCCCGCATGAGTAGTCTTATCTCGCTCGAAACCCAGGGCTTACGGGAGGTGGAAAGCGAAACAGTGCGGACGGGGGCCACGTCATCAAAAGAATTTCGAATAACTTTGGTTAAATTGTGAGTAAAAACGCTTACGTCCATATTCGAGAGAGGGAGATGGAGGTAGAGTGAGAGACTATCAACAATTTAAAATTTTTTGGAGTGCTTCATTCGTCTGCATGAGTTGTATATTTAGTGTATAAGGTGTATTATTTAGTAATAATCCACTTTGAGTCGATAACTGTGAAAGTGGTTTTTTGATATTTTAGGGAATTGTTTTTGCATTAACGAGTAAACAAGGATGAGTGAAATCCGAATTATTTTATATATGTGATATTTGTTAGTTATTCAATTGTTGTTGCGCTAGGTTTTTGCGATTTCGAGACTAGATTTGCGCGGAAAACATTTAATTGGATAGCGGGTTTTAATTAAAGTGATTTCGGGAACACATTAAATTTTGTTTTTCGGAAAATAAAGTTGTTGGTTTGTTTGTATAGAGTTGGAAAATTGTTTTTTTTTTCGAAAATAATTCTTTTTAACAAATTCGTTGAAAGAGCGAGAATTTGTGCATGGATTTGGCCTGCATCAGAAGTTGCAGACTGAGAGTAGCTTGCAGAAGAGAAACCGTGTAAATTTTCAGGATACGTGCACCTGCTAGTAGTCTCCTCGAAGACGCGGAGGTGGAGAGGCATATTCCAGCGTTTTCGGGTGCTACAAGAGAGGACATAGACCCGAGAGGATGATCACTGAAACAATGGATCTAAGCACAGGAGAAGCGCTCAGATGGATCCCTGCAAGAATCAGTTGTTATTCAAGGATGAAAAGAGATATATAGATTTATGTAGATCTCGAGATGGCTGGACTTAGCGAGAGGCAAGTCACAGCTAATCCTGCTGTAGGACTGTGTGGGGTCATTAGGGACCCGGATAGAGGTCAGATTAGCTCGCCCGATTAAGCAAAAGCATTATCCTGTTTCCAAGAAGATTGGACAGGAAATACACCGCCAAGTGTGAGAATTGCTCGAGGCTGGGATAATTGAACCTTCAGATAGCGGCTGCTCAAGCCCTATCGTGCTGGTAAAAAGGGGCAACCGTAAGTATCGGATATGCATCAACTTTTGAAAAGTCAATGCAGTATTCAAGCCAGAAGCTTATCCGTTGCCATTTATGGATCATATATTGAGCAAGCTCAAGTCAGCTAGACACATATCTACGCTGGACTTGAGCAGTGCTTACCATCAGATTCCGCTGAAGCCGGAATCTAGATCCATCCCGGCATTTAAATATCTCAGTGTGCTGGTCAACCGAGACAGATTTCGGCCCGATCCAGAAAAGATCGAGCCGATTATGAAATATCCGACGCCGAGAAACTTAACAGCTGAGAAGTTTCTTGGGCATAGCATCGTGGTATAGAAAATTTCGAAGAGATTTTTCTGCGATCGTTGCGTCACTTACCCAGCTGACTAAATAAGCCAGGAAGTACGAGTAGCTCGAAGAGCAACAAGAAGTTTTTTATCAAGTCAAGGCGCGTATCGCCACTGTTCCTGTGCTGCAGCACGCACGCTTTGATGTACAATTTGCTATGCAAACTGATACTAGCGACACTGGGTTAGGAGCGGCGGCGATAAGCGCTTCATTCTCCAGATTATAGATGGAGAAGAGCGAGTGCTCGAGTGATGGAGAGAGAATGTCTTGCTGTGGTGTGCGTTATCAAGAACTTTAAACCATATATAGGGGGCTATGAGTTCAAGGTGATAACCGACCGTAGCAGCCTTCGTTCGTTCTGTAACTTTTAAAATCCAACAGGCAAGCTGGCTTGATGGGCTCTGGAATTGCAAGGTCACCTATATACAGTCGAGCACAGGAAAGGCACGCTTAATAATGTCCCAGATGCATTTTCTCGAATGTACGAGGATAAGGCGCTTGTACTTATTATTATATTGTAAGTGCGATATCCTGGGAAGAAGTAACCCAGAATAAATGGTATGTGTGCTATGTCCAAAAAGATGAAGAGGACGCCACTGGCAATCCTTGCTGCAAGATTGTCGGGGGTCATCTGTATTTCTACAGTCTACGGAGAAAAGGAAAGAAGTTATTCGAGAAGGTCATGACGAGCCAGCTTCAGGTCATCTCGAAAGAGAGAAAACATGCACCCGAGTCGCCAATTTATACTTTTGGACGGGAATGTGTAACGTTTAACCCTTCCCCCCGGTTGCTTTGAGTGTACCAGGATTCTTGGGAAGGGGGATATTTAAATAAATAAGCAAGATATCATGTAAAAAAAAGAGTGGTTTAATTAGTGCTCCGGCGGCATAAAGAGGTATCTGAAAGGATAAAATTAATCGCAAGAGTTATTTAACGAATAATTAAAATAATGAAAGAAAAACGCTACTTCTCAGTTACTTTACAAGATTTCGGCTTTTACGTTTTAAATACGCGATTTTCATAATCGCGATTGTGTGCGTATATCCCCTGAGCTTATCGGTATTTTCATCGTAATGATACCGGAGGAGCGCCTCTCGACTTTTGAAGTTTCACCCTAGAGCGCCAGCGCTGAACAAGGGGAAAACACTACGGAGCGCCGTGAGTGTTCAGGATGGGAACTCGCACTACGGAGCGACGTTAGTGTGATGGTGCTAAAGTAGATACTACGGAGCGCCGTAAGTATCCTGGACAGGGGGTCGCCGTCGAGATCCGGACTCTTATGCTGGAGCGCCAGGCAAGAGAGAGCGGATCCGTCGTAGCTTCGGGCGCGAAGGTGCTCCTAGCGTGCCCGGAGCTATGGACGGTACTGATCGAAATTGGCAATCGCACGCTGATTTAAAGGCTGCTTGATTGAGTTTAGGCGGTGGAAAGGTGAGGGCGTGACGTCACGAGCGTCGCAGGAAGGAGCTATATAGTGCGTATCTAATTTACATGTAACGTATTCGCACTACAGTAACAGTGCGCTCGGGTGCGTGTTCGCGCGTGAACACGGGCGTGTCGTTGCCCCCCCTCCCACTCTTCGGGGAGCGGAGCCTCGCGTAGCTCCGACACGAAATGCAGAAATAGACACTTACACCAAATACGGATAAACGTATCCTCAAATACAACGCAAAGAAAAAGAAATAATAAAATTTAAAAAAAGAAGAGACAACTGATCGCACTACGTGTGATTTCCGAAGTGAGGCCTCTTATGGGTTCAGTAGTAGCGACAATTTATTGCAGCCCACCCATATCCGATGCCGGACTTGCCCGATCGGGTCCGTTACCACTGATCCGTCTGGGAGCTCGATGGAGCGCGTCGATGACTTGGTCGCTGGCTGCGGGCTAATGTGCACTGTCGAGGCTGGAGCTGCTGCTGGTGATGTTATTGTTACCGGTGTTCTGGCAGTTCGCGCTGCTAGTGTCCTCCTTGTCGCCTTGCTGTTAAGAGGCTGTGTGGGGATCAACAGCGTCTTATTAGGAGCACTTGTTATTTTTCGAGGCGTTTTCCGTACCTCTATTTGTTTCTCCGGCTTTGTCGGTCTCGTACGTACTCGAATGCCGGCGTCAAGCTTTTCTATTGAAATTATGCGCAGTCGTCCTCGCATTATCTTCCCTTTTGGGCCAGTGGACACCGGTTTTCCAGCCGTTGCGTACGGCGTTCCTTGTAGCGTGGGTTTCGTTGTCGCGAGAACTTCTGACGTGATCGCGAACGGCTCGTCTGGAAACATTTCGTACGGGAAGTCGTCCAGCAGCATCGGCTCGTATTTGCGGAGTATCTCCTCGAGTAACCGAGTCGCTTCCTCGGTCTCACCATCGAACTCTTCGCCGTACTGCTCCACTTCCCGCTTAGTGCTAGACTGGGCGGTTTGTGCGAACTATCGGCTATTTGCATGATTAATTACGGGAGGTGCTCCTACTCTATCAGTTAGGAGTTAACATCTGCGAGTAACGTTATTGGCTAAATAGGTATCTACGTACTTACAGGCTAGACTTAATTATTGTAGCGAAAACTCAACTGTACGCTGTGTTTACAGTGAGGATTACATCTGTACATCTATCTTACATCTAAATTACGATTGTTAAATGGAATTACATGACTAAACTTAGAAAAGAGGAAATATAATAAAACTTATGCGAAAAAATTATTTTTTCGTGTACACTAAATCTATACGTATTTTATTTTCTATAGAAAAGATTTTATTTTTGGCCGGCCTTAATCTAAACGCATTTCGTATGGTTTGATATCGCGAACATGGACGTGTCGACAAATTCTTTCATTCGTGTCGCGTAAATCAAAAATAACTGGGGATATTTTTTTGATAATGTCGAAAGGGCTGTCGAATTTTGGACTCAATTTCGCGTTAACGTTTAGCAATTTGTTTGATAAGGCATGCGTTCTTTTTAAAATTTTGGTTTCGATTGCGGGAGCCCAGTCTCTGCGTCGCAAATCGTAATGACGGCTTTGTTTTTGAAAGCTCTGGGCCGTTTTAATTCGAGGCGGATTCAAAATGGCGCCCTAAAAGTGAAAAAATCGTAAAAACGCGGATTTCTTTAGAAATACTATATTTTTTATGCAAAAAATACCGTGTCTTATCATTATAGTCATTATAAGTTGTAACGATAAGATGTTTTTGTCGAAATTTAATTGAAATTTTTCCAAAATTCAAGATGGCGACGTGAAAATGCCGTTCAAAAACTATAAAAAGTCTATAAATGCGTATAATTCTACATGAATGGTACATTTCCATTACGAATGAATGGCATATGATCGTTTATATATATAAATTGTAACAATATTTTTCGTATTTTTCGCATAAAAAATATTGTATTTCTAAAGAAATCCGCGTTTTCACGATTTTTTCACTTTTAGGGCGCCATTTTGAATCCGCCATCTTGAATTTCGAAAAAACCGCAATGGAATTTTGAATGGCAGATACTAATGTCACCCTTTAAGGCATTTCCAATAATCGGACTCCCCTTTTTCATGTTCAAAATTTGATATTTTTCAAAAAAAAATTTAGAAAATTTGATGTTTTTTGGTGAAAAATTCATCATAACTTTTTCCAAGAAAATCGTAGGCCAATTCTAATCGCGGCATTCGAAAGAGGAGACTTTAGATATTGGAAATGATATTTTGCGATTTTTTTCTGACAAGTTTAGTTAAAAAGTTATGGCGCTAAATATTCAGTAAAATTTTTGTCATCTTGTGACGAAAAGGGTTAAAACGCTTGTAAACTCTTTTGAAATTAGCTGTCGACCGTTATCGCTTACTATGTACCGTGGGCATCCGTGCCGTAAAATTATATAATTTTTAATAGAGCTTGCGATCGCGGAGCCGGTGGCTTCTTGAAGAGCTTTAAGCTCGATCCACTTCGCCATAAGGTGTTGCCGGTGTTAGAGCGAGGTAAAGGTCCGATGAGGTCCGTAGAGACCATTTCCCACTGTTGCTCTATAAGCGTCGCGTGTATTTGCAGAAAGTTGTTGCTGTGGCTTATTTGCTTGGCAATTTGAGCAGCTTCTCACGTAAACTGCGGCTTCCCGGAACATTCGCGGCCAATAATAAAAATAAGCTAACCGCGCTATAGTTTTTGTAACACCTAAGTGACCTGCGGTAGCGTAGTTGTGCGCCTATTTTAAAACTCGCGGCCTTTCATCCTTAGAAACGCATATTTTCCATTCGTCGCTGGGATCGTTGTTTTTGAAATAAAGAGAGTGCAAGATACGACGATATAAACGGTTGTTTTTTATACTAAATTCGGGAAAATTTTCTGGCGTATCGGTTAAGTTTTTGTGCATTTGTGTATACCATGGACATTCGATATTTTTAAACGTTTCGGCCACTTCGAGTAGTTGTCGCGAAAGCGCGTCTGCGACCGTATTCTCGGAACCTTTCCTATATTTGATGTCAAAGTTCGATTGCCCGAGTTCCAGGACCCAACGAGCTAATCTACCGGAGGAATTGTCTATTTTGTGGAGCCGTTTGACTGTCAAACGGTATCCATCTAGAAAATCCCTCATTTTCCATATACCCCATCTAACTGCGAGGCATTCGAGCTCCGTAACCGAGTATTTTTTTTCCGCTTTGTTTAGTGTGCGGCTAACGTATGCGATGACTCTTTCATCTTCGCCCTCTCCATGGATCAGAACTGCTCCTAAACCTTCTGTGAGTTTCGCGCATAAAATTTCGAACGCGTTTTGTTGTTCGGGGCCCCATAGCCATTTTTGCTACTTTTTGAGCAGTATAGTTAAAGGTGCGGCTATGCGCGAAATCTTTTTAAGGAATTGGCGGTACCATGATAGTAGGCCAAGAAAACAACGAACTTGTTTTACGTTTCTTGGTGGTTTGAATCTCGTAATAGCGGCTATTTTGTCACTGTCGGTTCGCAGACCGTTCTGGTCGACTATATGTCCAAAATATTTTAAACGGCGTCGTACGAAGTGGCATTTTCGGGGTTTGCTTTAAGCTTTGCTGCTCGTAATCTTTGGAACACGTCATGTAGCACTGAAAGATGGTTCTCGAGGGTAGGAGTAGCGATTACTATATGATCGAGGTATGCGAAAGCGTGCAGGGCTAATTCTGGCGGGATCACGTCGTATAGCAAACGTTGGAAAGTTGAAGTAGCCGCGTGTAACACGAAAGGTAAAACCGTAAATTCGAATACCCCGCGGCTCGGTAACGTAAACGCGGTTATCGCGCAGCTGTCTTTAGTTAGCGGTACCTGCCAGTAACCGTTTTTTAAGTCGATTGTCGAAAGGAAATGCGCTCCTCTAAGTTTATCGAGTGTGACGTAACTTGTGGCAGTGGATACGCGTCTTTATCCGTAATTTCGTTGATTTTACGAAAGTCTACGCAAAAACGCGGTTTCCGTCCTTTTTCTTTACAATTACGATCGGGGAGCTCCAAAGACTAGATGACGGGCGAATAACCCCTTCTTCAAGTATTTTAGAAGCTTTTTCATTTATTATTTGTTGCATAGCCGGATTGCGGGGGCGATATCGTTGTTTAATGGGAGTTATTCCCGGTTTTAATTTGATTTTATGCGTGGCGAGCGGGGTGGGCCCTTTAATTTCGCTAAAAAGTGCCATTTCGTTTTTTATAATTATATCGACGTCTCGTATCTGTTTCTGGGTTAATTTCGATAATCCGTCGGCCGTTTCGACTTTTCTCGGCTCTGAGCAGCAGCAAGAGGAGTTTAATTGCAAAATGTGTTCTCCATTGATATATAAACGTGCATTTAAACGAGTCAACACGTCCATGTCTAGCAGGAAATGATAGCTAAGATTTTCCATTATATAAAATGCGTTTTTCGTTTTATTTTTACGTGTTTTAAATCCGTCGGTGATTTGGGTGTTTAACGCGGTAGTCGAGCCGTCAGCCATCGCGACTGCTTGATTAATTGACGTTTTCAGCCACCCGTTTTTCATACAGAAATCGGCGGTATGGGGATTAACGTACGAGCATACGGACCCTGAATCTACCAACGCAGAGAATCGTTTTGCTTTAATAAAATCGTCAATATACAGGCGTCCGTCGTTTATTGTGCGGGCCGAGTGACGGGATTCGATGGCCCGGACCGTGTACAGTTTTCCTGACGAGAGCATTTGTAATCTCTGGACCACACATTATCCGCGCCGCAGTGGGAGCAAATTTTTTTTGCACTGAAAGCGATCGTGTCCGCGTTTCTTACATTTCCAGCAATGTGTCGAGCGTCCGTAAAGCGTCTCTACGTTCATTACAGTATTTGCGATACGTGATTTGTAAGTCGCAGGGTTTTTGAAAGATGGGCCAGGCTGTATTTGGCGTTGTGTATCTTCCACCTTTTTTAAACTGCAGACTTCGGGAATTAAACTGCAAACGTTGGGAATTTCTTGCAGTCTAATATGCAAGTGGAGACTAGGATTCATATTATAATAAAGGTACTCCATTGGTTGAGCGTTGCCGATGCCTCCTCTTCGTCGCATTAGCGACATCAGGTCGGTGACGTATGTTTTTATAGATTCCGTTTCTCCTTGGTGGCGAGTGATTATTTGTCGTTCCAGGTGTCGTAGTTCGCCCGGAGCCAGATAATATCCTTTAAGCGCTTCTTTGACGCCTTCCCAGCTAGTAAGAGTAGCGGCCACGTTCCGGTACCACAATTCAGCTGTACCTCGGAGCAGTTCCGGAAGGCCTCGTAGTAACTGCTCGTCCGAAAAATTATATGCTGTTTGCAGCTCTTCTACCCGTTCGATGAATGTGTATAGGTCTTTACCATCAAAATGGCATCTCCATTTCCGCATTTTTTCCATCACTGTAGTGGTTGCGAACATGTTTTGTGGCTGGCTTGCGGGTTGGGTTGGGTTGGGTTCGTCGACATTGTGGTAATCGGTGATGTTTCGTGTTGTGAAGAGAGAGCGGCTATTTCTCTTGCGAATTTTTCCCGGTCGCGAGTCCGATCTAACTCTTCGTCGTAGTCTGGTGGGTCGGGTGGTTTCTCCAGGAAATCGTGTGGGTTTTCTCGGGCGTAAGTCACCAGTCTCTGTCTTAATGTATCAAGGCTGCCGTCTGTGAAGAGCCGATCTGTGTCTTTTTGAGTTTGTAAATCCAGGAAACCTTCATCAGGCCGGATAAAGAGACAAAAAAAAACAAAAACAAAAATTTTGTGACGAGGGGGGAGGGAAAAAAATTTTATGCGATCGCAGATAAAATGTGCTTCCGAAACCGTGACAAGAGTGCGTTTATAAACTTCTCACTTAATTTTTCGACGTGAAACGCAAGGTATTCTAAAGCCTCCTTGTAGCGGCCAAACGTATTAATTACTTTGCTTTCCCTAACAAATCCCTGACTCTTTGCGCGAGTTCTAAACTATGAGTAACTAGGTTTTCGCTTAGTTTTATCAATGATGTAATCGCGCGCGTTTGATCCTGTATACAGCTCTGTGTGCTAAAGTTTTGCGCGATCCACTCGACTGTGGTAGTGCGGGGCAATTTTACTGTTAAACGATGTTTCTCGGGCCGTATCGCGGGAATAACTAAGAAGCAACGTCATTCTGTCCCGTATTTTATTCGTTAATTTCAAAATCGTCCCTGTTCAGGCGCCATGTAACGTTTCTTGGGAAGGGGGATATTTAAATAAATAAGCAAGATATAAATGTAAAAAAGAGTGGTTTAATTATTCGGGCTGCATAAAGAGATATCTGAAAAGATAAAATTAATCGCAAGAGTTATTTAACGAATAATTACAATAATGAAAGAAGAACGCTACTTCTCAGTTACTTTACAAGATTGCGGCTTTTACGTTTTAAATACGCGATTTTCGTAATTGCGATTGTGTGCGTATATACCCTGAGCATATCGGTATTTTTCTCGTAAGGGTGTCGGAGGAGCGCCTCTCAACTTTTGGAGTTTCACCCTAGAGCGCCAGCGGTGAACAAAGGGAAAACACTACGGAACGCCGTGAGTGTTCAGAATTGGAGCTCGCACTACGGAGCGCCGTTAGTGTGATAGGATCTAGGGAGATACTACGCAGCGCCGAAGGTGCTCCTTGCATGCCCGGAGCTGCGGACGGTACTGATCGAAATTGGCAATCGTACGTCGATTTAAAGGCTGCTTGATTGAGTTTATGCGGTGGAAAAGTGGGGACATGACGCCGCGATCAACGTAACAAGGGGCTATAGCGCGTATCTAATTTACATGTAGTGTATTCTCACTACAGTAACGTGCGTTCGTGTGCGTGTTCGCGCGTGACTACGGGCGTGCCGTGGCAAATATATAAAGACATAGACAGCTGGAGCAACAAAATATAACACAACTACAATCACACGGAATAAATCAACCTCAAACAGACAGAATGGACCTAGACCAAACAATACACGATGAAAAAATATTTAAGGCAGCAGATATAGAATACATGAAAAGAGAAAATGAATATTTGAAAGATATGAACTTTCAACTAAAAGATAAAACGAATTAAAAGAAAAAAAATGAAATGTTAAAACAAATTTTAAAAGATAAAGAGAGTTTAAGAAATATAAATAAAGCAACTTATGCTGAAGCAACAACAGGAAAAATACAAAAAACTAAAAGATCTCCAAGAATTGTTATAAAGAAAAGTGATAAAAGAGCAACTATGCAGGAATTCAATAGGAAAGCAATAGAATTATTAAAAGACAAAGTGCAAGGAAATGTAACTGTGGAACAGAAAAATAAACCGAAAATGAAGATTGTAGGCATCAAAAATATTGAAAATATTGAAAATATGGATGATATGCAACTCCAAGATGACATAAATAAAAGGAACTTATTGGATTATAAAGATCAAGAGTGCATGATTTTGCACTCATACATTAATAAAGAAAAAGGGACGCAAACTGTTTCAATAGAGACAACTGCAGATGTAATATTAGCATATTAGAGAAAATAATAATAAAGTTTACGTGGGGTATGAAAAATGTGTGACATACGATGTAATAGATGTTAAGCCGTGTTATGTTTGTGGCAGATACGGTCACAAAGGGAGAAAATGTAGCAATACCGCAAGTGCCACGAGCATTAAATGTGCAGGTGCACATAAAGCAAGTGAATGTGATTCGAGTGCCATGAAGTGTGCAAACTGTATATACAGTAATAATAAATATAAGACAAGATATAATTTAGAACATGTAGCAACAAACTATGAAAGATGTGAGGTATTTAAAACCATGGTGAGAAAGTATATAGATGCAACGGACTACAGCGCCAAACCTGTAATTACACGACACATAGGTAAAGTAGGTAACTATCTTAAAAAGCCGATGTCAGCGCAAGAATCTGGTATGTTTGTAGAATCTGTTGAATACTTTAAATGAAAAAAATAACAAGTCCAACAAAGAATAATGGATAACGATACGATAAATTTTGAGGATATAATGCAATAAGAAAATGAGTTCGATGATACTACAGAATTAAATAAGAAATTAAAGAATAAAAACTTTATGATATTACACGTTAACGTTAGAAGTCTAAATCAAAAGCTGAATAAATTGGAAGTTTTTGTAAGAAGTTTAAATAACAAACCATCCGTGACTGTATGTTCAGAAACATGGATAATTCACCATATTGAACTTTTACGATTACCTGGATACAATTTTTTTTTAAATAATAGTAAAATAAAGAAAGCAGACAGCGTTGTATTATTTATAAGAAATGATATAAATCAGGATACCAAAATAATTGAAATTCACAGAACAAAGTTTTTAATTGCAGATTTAATTACTAATAATAATGAAAATTTAAGAATATCAGCAGTATATAGATCCCATAGTGTACCTAAGACTGAATTTGTTCGGTCAACAAAAAAATTCTTGTTTGAAAATAAAAAAGTTAAAAATCATTGTATAACTGGCGATTTTAATATAAACATAATGAATAAAGACGTGCAGAATCATGATAACAATATTAATCAAGAATTTTTAAACAATTTTCTAGCATATGAATACATTCCATGTTTTCAGGGTGTAACAAGACCTTCACCTGTTGGGCAAGAGGGTTCATGCATTGACAATTTCTTTATAAAATTAAACATAATAACGGCTAAGTCATACAAAATTACAAACCCTTTTAACGATCACTTTCCAGTATTTGTTCAATTTAATAATATAAGAATACAACCGAACGTTAAAGAAATAATAAAAAGAGTTAACTTTGGCAAATTAAAAAATATTGCTAATGAAGTAGATTGGAACAGGATGCTAACAATGCAGGAACCTGACTATGCAACAGATGAAATCATAATGACAATAAATCAATGCGTAGAGAAAGCGAATATCTTAATTAAGCAAAAAAGAAGTGATCGCAATTGTATGTGTAGAAAAAAATGAATCACTAAGGCAATAATTGTATCATGTAAAAAGAAAGAATTACTGTACAATGTATGGAAAAAAAATAAAGAATCTACAGTGCTAAAGAAAGAATATATGGACTATGTTAAGGTGCTAAATAAGGTAATTAAAGATGCGAAAGTTAAGTATGAAAGAGAAATGATCAATGATAATGCTAGTAATGCAAAAAATATGGAAAATAATAAACAAAAAAATAGGGAAAAATAAAAAAGTAGATAACAAAATCAAAAACATACAATACAATGGAATTGAAATAAAAGATAAGACTGAAATTGCGAATATAATAAATAACTTTTACTGTAATATCGGGATAGAATTAAGTGAACAAATTGTTGAGCCAAATGAAAAACCTACAGAAATTGGAAATAATCCGAAATCAGTATTTTTAAACACAACAATTGCTGATGAAGTAACAAAAATTATAAAAGAATTTAAGAATAAAGCAGGTGGAGAAGATAAAGTAAATGCCATGACATTAAAAAAAAATTGCTCCGTATATCGCACTACCTTTGACACAAAAAAAGTATGACCAGAGGCGCTTAAGAATGCAGAAGTAATTCCTATATATAAAGCAGGAAATAAAACAGATATAACTAATTATAGGACGATATCACTTATATCAAACGTTGCAAAAATATTTGAAAAAATAATTTATAATCATATATTTAATTTTCTAAAGGAGTGTAACATTATTTCAGAATATCAGTTTGGATTTGTAAAAAATATAGGAACAACAGATGCACTGTGCAAAATAACCGAAATAATTTATAAAGATTTAGATAAAAGCAAACCAATAATATTAACTTCATAGATCTTGTAAAGGCTTTCGACACGGTCAACCATGCACTTCAATTTAAAAAATTGGAAAAATATGGTATAAGAGGTATTGTACTTAAACTGATAAAAAGCTATCTAACGGGTAGAAAGCAAAAAGTGAAGATCGATAATAATAGTTCTGAAAAAATATTAGATACAGGGGTACCACAAGGTACAATTCTAGGACCTCTTTTTGTCATCATATGTATGAATGATCTATTGTTAGGTATGCCTAAGGATTCCATTCTGTCATATGCTGATGACACTGTCATCATTTCAGATGATGATACGTGGTCTCAAGCACGAGACAGGATGATTGTTTTACTAGATAAAGTAGCGAATTGGTTAGCATTCAATAAACTATCTTTGAATATATCTAAGACTAAATTTATAACTTTTGGAAATTACTGCGACAGCGTACCTTTAGAATTAAGTATTGAAATTCAAAAACAAAAAATCATAAGAACTGAAAGCTATAAGTATCTTGGTATATATTTTCAGTATAATATGAAGTGGCTTAAACACTTTGAATATCTATTAAATAGAACCAAATATTTGATTTTTATTTTTGCTAAAATACGAAAATTTATGGACAGCAATACACTTAAGAAAATTTATTATGCTTTTTTTCATAGCATAATAAATCATGGAATTATAGCTTGGAGAGATGCATACAAAACAACCTTAACTTTGTTACAGAGCATTCAAACAAGGATACTTAAAATTATTAACAAAAATCACTTTGCAACAGACAATCCTTTGAAAATTAAACAGTTATTTACACTTGTATCAGTTACATATTATTATGATAAACTTAAAAACATGTACTTATTAAGCAAAACTGGAAAAAGCTGTTAGTGATAAAAATAGCTACATAGAGGCTGTTAAACCTTTCAACGCTTTACCAAAAGAATTAAAGTGTCTAAATATAAGTAAAACAACTATTAAGAAGGATATTGAGAAATTTATAAAGTCAATATAAAATTTTATTATGACTGTTGGGCAACTATTAGTTTTTCGTTAATCTTGTAAATTTTATAGATATAAATATTATAGTTTGTTAACTGGGATATATACTTTTAAGTTAGTTTTTAAGGATTTATCAAACGCAGCATTCCACAATGGAAGCCCTTGGGAATGTCATAGCGTTTGATAAAATTTTCATTCCAGCCTATGTACAGGTAACTGCGTTTACCTCTATAGGGTATACTTTGTGTAATCAATCTGGTTAAAATAAATAAATAAATAAAAAATAGAGGCCTATGTTCGTCAATGCATGGTTTGTTGAGCAGCATGCGTCCGAAGGGCTTATGGGGCGAAGGACCGTCACCAGACCGCGGAAAGTGGTGGCAGGTGATATTACGGGTCCTTTGCCAAAATCTGTTAAAGGTTCTAAAATATCCTGGTCTTTTAGGATTTATTTGTGCGATGGGCTGCAGTTATCCCAATTCACAAAGTCAATGCGAAGACCGTTATAAAGGAGTTCAAAGAATCTGTCTTTATGAAATATGGAGCTCCTACGGTATTTCTGTTCGATATTGGTACAGAGTTTAAAAACCGTACCATCGATAGCTTTCTGGTGGAAAAAGGTGTGTATCATACTACGGTACCACCGTACCATCCAAAAGTAAACCCTGCCGAGCAAGTTGATCACTCGTTAAAGACGATGCCCGTTGCTTTTATTGAAGAAAGTCATCGTACTTGGGACGAAAACTTGCCCGAGCTTGTCTTTGCATTTAACACCGATGTACATAGTTCGGCGAAGGTCAGTTCCGCTCTACTATAGGAGACAGCCAATGCCTCCTTCGTCAATCAGAAAGAATCAAGAGCTAGTTATTATAGAAAAAGAACAAGACGAGGCTCTGAAAAACTGAAAAAAGATAATTCAGGAGCTCGTAAGTTTACGTGACGTTGCGAACCGGAAGTCGGAAAAATTACACACCCGACAGGCGGCTTATGACAACGTCTGTAGGAGACCAGCGGGCTTTGTGGTCGGAGACAGGGTATGGAAGAAGAATAAAATTCTGCCTTCTGCAGTTGAGGGGCTGAGCGCTAAGTTCGCTCTAAAGTTTGCTGGACTGTATGCTTTAACGGCCCAGCTAGGATCAAATACATTGGAACTAAAGCATATGGACGAAAAGTTAGTTCAATGCTGAGCAGATTAAGGAGAATGTAGTGGAATCAACCTTCGATGGATAACAGCGTAGAGCTAGCGTTGAGCAACTCACCTCAAGCGAGCGCAGCCCGTACGCAGGTCAGCACTACTTCATCAGAAGATGTAACGGCTACTTGCGTTATTAAAACTTTGCGGCCCCGCGGAAGGCCGCGGTACGCCACAAAAGTTGTCAAGCGAGCAGGCGTTTGAACCGAGAAGTCTGCGTCGTCCGTGCAAGCGACAAGACGAAAACCCGGTCTGCCGAAGCGCTCGCGCAAGCGTGATCCGATGGTATACCCATTGAATCTCTCTCCGCGTCGAACGCGTGCCACGCGATCGTAGATCCCTCTCATATTCCTCGTGGTTTTAATTTCAGAATGAATAAGTATGCATTTATGCAGTTGTCGCACATCTGTTTCTAGAGTTGTCCTTGGAGACCGAGGTGGCAGTTCCTTCCTCAGTCTCGATCGCCGAAGTGGACCGGGAATTGGTCCCGGTTATGGTCGAATGGGCTCGCGCGGGATTGCGCCGCCCGCATACTTCGGGTCCTCTACCTATCAAAGCGGAGGATGAAGACGTTGATGGCGTTGTGGCTCTGAGGGAGAGTGCGGCGCCACCCAAAGAAGAAGACGGGGAGTCAGCATAGGGTGGAGAGCCCTGAGCCGCTGCTGCTTGTGAAGACGGCGTTGTGGCTCTACCTATGAGCACTGCGCCGATTAAGATTGGGGCAACGGCTGAAGAGGACTGCGAACTCCGACAACGGAGCCCGTACCCACGATAGCTGGAGGATAGACGACTCGAACAACAGCTCGAGGAGGCGCGAAAGGCCTCGAGGGTAAACGCGTTATTGGAAGAGGTGGCCTTCGTAGCGCTGGATGTATTGGAGATGCAGCACGGTAGGTTGGAGCGAGGCGCATGCGGAAGCTGGTTCCGCAGGGTGAGAACCGGCGCACAAAGATGCGTGCATTGTTTGGAGTCTGCCGGAATCGACGGGTTCGGAATGAGGCCGAGGAGCGGTGAGCGAAAGAGGAAGTAACTCGTCTTGAGCGAGATCGCCAGGAGCGAATTCGAGCCGAAGAAGCGCTCAAGCGAGCCACCGGAGAGAAGAACTAGAGGACTAGCGGTTGGCGAAGGAGTGCCGCCCCCACGAAGAAAAAAGACGAGACACCAGGTGCTACATGTGTGGTAAGACTGGTGTTCGCAAAAATAAAGATTTCCCGAACCTCGCGGAGCACCAGCTGCACAAGTAGTGTACTGCAGTTAGTGCCCCTTTTGAGATGTTATGGATTTTTTTATAATATATATTTTTTTTTGTTTTCATATTTTGCAAGAAAAAGTGAAGGTAATTTTTGGAAGATCCTTTTCTATACAGTTAAGATTCCTTACCTATTCCTGTCGTCGACTGTCGAGCGTGAATTATCCAGCATTCACCATCCTAGTGTTCCGTGTCTAGGAGAAGGGTGTGACGAATTCGCGGGTGAATTTGGTATTCACTCGGTAATTCGTTTTCACGTTCTTACTGACAGCGCGCAAGCATCAAGGGATGTGTTTGGGCTAATGAGCATGGCCAGAGTCGTGAGAGAGAGAGAAAGATAGACGGATAAGATCGCGTCGTGAAATGGATATCCGCCGCAAACGCGACTTGACGTAAGAGAATAGGAGAGAGAGAGAGAGCGATCCTCGTGAGAAGCGCAAATTGGTGTGTGCGTGTGGCATGATACTATGCTTGTGCCGATACAGCAAAAGGCGAGTTGCACTGGCTGCAGCCAGTGCAACGTTCGATAAGAACGAGTCACAGAGAAATACAGAGAGGGAGAGATAGATAGATAGATATGGATTTATCTGCAAACTATTTACAAAAATGAAAGCGTTGAATAATGCAATTCATGTAGAACAAAACATGAGAAAATAAAATAAAGTAAAATAATGCGAACCATTATTAGTCGGTGATATCACAGTCATTATAAAATCATAAATACTAGAGTTTATCGCAGTAAGTCAGTCTTATAATTAGTAGTAATATTTCAGTGGCGCAGAAAATACAATAATTTGTTTAAGGCAAATAAATTTATAAAATACGTCTAAATAGCTATCAGTCAAGGAGCTAAAATTAGACGCATTCATACCACAATATATATCATTCGCTCCTTTCATTCTTCCCATAAATACACTCATACTGATTAAAGAAAAGTGTATATGGGACAGTACGTAATAAATTAACATATGGAGATGTTAATCGAATTTGAAAAGGTACTCCTTAACTGTGGTCTTAAACCTACCGAGGGAAGGACGATTCCTAAACTCGGCTGAAAGTGGATTATAAAAGTGCGCACCTTGGATTTGGAAAGATCGTCTTCCAGACTCGGTGCGCATTAAGGGTGGTGCGAGTACCTTTGTCATCCCCCTCGTCAAATACCTACATAATATAAGTACTCTCATAAAATATAGCCTCCTTGTATAAGTGCGCAGCCAACCCAGGGCCCTCCGATGAGCGGTGAAATGATCATCCCTCCTAAGACCCAACACTTAACGAATACATGAGTTCTGTAACACCTGTAATCGGTTTCGTATTTCTTGAGAAGGATCCTGCAATACTACCAAACAGCAGTCTAGGTGTGGGAACAGCAGCACTCAGACGGAGACAGAGAGGCAGAGAGACTGAGACTGAGACACAGAGATAGAGCGACAGGGACAGAGAGACGTAAAGATAGAGAGACAAAGAGACAGCACCAGAGAGGCAGAAAGACAAAGACAGACACAGAGAGACAAAGACAAAGAGACGTACAGACAGAGAGACAGAGAAAAAGACAGAGATAGAGAGGCAGAGACAGGGACAAAGAGATAGAGACAGAGAGACAGAGATAGAGAGACAGAGACATCGAGAGAAAGAGACAGAGAGACAGATACAGAGAGGCAGAGACAGAGAGACAGACAGAGAGATACAGAAAGAGTAGAGTAGAGTAGAGTAGAGTAAAATTTTTATTGAGGGACCTCAGGGTACAACCCCATCTGGCCCAAATACTACAATACATACATACAATTCATAGAATTAAATTAAATTTCGCTCTCTTTTAACAGTTTGATATAAATAAAATGTAATAAAATTAAATTAGTTGGACGAGGATGACCCACCGGACAAGCTCGCTCAAAAGTACTATAAGTTACATCCAAAAAAAAATAGTAAAAACACTGATTTGTATCATTTGTGAAAGTGCCTACTACAAAAGTGACTTTGATAAAATAAAAAATGCGAAATATGTGGGTGAAATCTTGTGATTTGTCAAGATCATAAATTACGGGACATAACCTCAAAATCGAAAGAAGAACACGTGATCAGTGAT
>UELU01122218.1:0-11159 GCA_900490025.1 Megastigmus dorsalis
AACGTATTCAAATCGATGAATGATAAATCGAAACCATTTACCTTACAAGTATCGATGATGTATTCTTTCATTTCATTTGAGAAAAACGTCTCAAATAGTTCTACTGGCTCGCTTGTTCGAATTTTACGCTTTTCAGATGCAGACAATAGTATTTCATTTTCAATATTGTCAGAATACTTCTTTTCACCATTGATCCATTGAAATTCATGATCTTTTTCTAGCTTAGCCTGATCTGCCTCGTAACTCTTTGAAGCTCTGCTATTAGTGACACTCGGTAAGTTTTCGTCTTGGTCAGAATCAGAATAAGAATCGTCTGAAGGACCAGAATGATCTGGATTTGTTATTAGAACAGTTCCGTCATCTTCAGAGGTGCATGTTTCATCACGAGAATCAGGAGAAACAGCAGGTCTCGGTCGTTTTTGTGACATTGCGTGGGTAAAGAGTCGAGTTTTGGTTTGACGTAGTTGATTTATATGATTAAAAAAATTTGCGTCAAGATTGATCTGGTATAGAAGATTGTGCGTAATACCACCCTAACAAAGCGTATGTAATATATATTACAAATGTAAAAAGAGTGTAAAATTGTTTGAACGAAATATTCCGAAAAATATTTTAAGGAAGAAACTCCTTAAAAAGTAAAACGATTCTCGCACATCATCTATCTCGGTCTCATTTCGCCGACATGATCAAGTTTTAGTACTGTGATTCCGAAAATTCCCAAGTGCCCAATTTCACCCGATTCAAATAAGTTTTCAGATTTTTGGTCGGCCCATTGGATGCCCCATCTTGAATTTTTCAATTTTGAGGGCGGAATCGTATTCAGCGACATCGAACACTCGAACCCCCGAGTGCCCAATGTCACTCGATTCAAATAAGTTTTTGGATTTTTGGTCGGCCATATTGGATCCGCCATCTTGCATTTTCAAATTTTGAGGGCAGAATCGTAATCAGCGATCTAAAAAACCCAACCCAACCCAACCCAACCCCGGGTTACCAATTTTCGTGAAGATCCGATTTTCTTCCTATTTTATGCGAAACGTGAAATTTTGTTCGCCGCTCAAGGGGTGAAAAACGCCATTTCGGGGGTGAAAATATTAATTGTTACAAATTTAAAAAATTCGTCGTTCAACTTCAACTATTTAGTGCACTCATGGTTGAAAAAAAAGAGGGGGTCATTCGGCGTTTACTATGAGAAAAAAAATCATGAAAAAGAAAATGTCTTCGATTTTTCGTGTTTTTTTTGTTTAAAAGCGGCCATATTTTTTTTAGTGGAATAATCGCAATTTCAACTCCAGATTCTGAAAGAGCACAATGTACGGGAAACCATATTTTTCATTTGAAAATTCTCGTTTCTTACTGATGAGAATTTGCCTTAAACATGATAAAAAAAAATACGGTTCTCGGTCGTTAATGGGTTAAAGTAGCGTAATAATAACGTACATTAAGGTAAAGTAGCTGAAATATCGGTAAAAAATCGGTAAGATAACGACTAGTCTAATAATAGATAGAGTCTCCCGTGAACTCATATAGGATCGTTAATTATTATCATTAGTGTCTACTCTCTAAATTTCAAGCAGTGACTATTCACTTATTCACAGCAGTGAATATCCACTGATTCGCAGTGTATATATACTATTTCGACTAGCTATAAGAAGGTCACTGCGAATAAGTGAATAGTCACTGCTTGAAATTTAGAGAGTACGATAATATGGCGTTTCTTGCATATGACAGCGGCGATGGTGGCAAAATCTTTTTATAATATAAAGATATGCGTATAAATAAGGTACATTTTTTTTTATGTTCGTCTAATTTTTCTTTGAATTTACTTGATGTGTATATCAAAATACCCATATATTGTTATTTAAAATATAAGCTTTGTAATCTGTAATTTATATGGTAAAATGACGTATATTCGGAGATCTATAATACTATGCTAATTCAGAGGATGAATCGTCGTTTTCAATGTTTCAGGCAATGCTCGGAGTGCGACAAGGAGACATCAGAATCGGATGTAGAGCGAGTTGATACATCGGCACCACGTAGACTGAGGCACTGCAAGGAGGATCATCATTTCAGTTCGACGATAGTCGAAGAGGCTCAAGTGCACAAACCACCAACTCTGGCGAGGAATTCGCCATCTAAGAAACCAATCATAGCTGTAAATAACAGTAATGAGAATTCAGTGGCAACTAATACTATTCTTCATACTCCAAAGGTGAGATACGTATATTGTTGTCTAGTATTACTAACCGATTCACGTGGCATGAACTGCCGGAGATAACGATACGATTAAATATTGATAAAAAGAAAACTATATGTATTATTTTAATTCGAAAATCAAATTCACCTTTTAATAAGAACTCTGTCGGAAATAGTTATTTAAATTAAACTGTAAAATTTATTTAGCTTTTGAAAAATTGCATTACACACACACAAACCATATTATACATCTATATTATAAAACGATTTCACCACCGCTGTCGTATACAAGAAGGGCTATATTATCGTATAGTCATTAACAATAATTAACGATCCTATGTGAATTCAGAGTAGATTTACGTTACACTATCGATTTTTTACGTTATTTTATGTTCAATAGCGTTAATATGACGTAAAATAATAAAAATATCTTATAAAAACGTATGGATAACGTTTTTTGCGTTACTTTTAAATATTTTACGTTATTTTAACGGTCCACTAAAAATTCGAAATATTTTATTCACATCCTATCGAATAATAGCCAGTTGGCGTAATGGCGTAAAATGCTTCTCAATCGCTCTACACGGAGAAAAATACTCTCTTTAAAATTACTATAATCTTCACTAATGGCGATACAAAGTCAAATTATGAAATACTTTACAATATTTATAAAACTTATTAGCATACATTCAATAATTTTCGCAAGTCCTGACACTGAAAAATGATTAGAGTAGTCACTAAAAATTGCTAACACGTGTACTAAAAATTATATGCAGTAAAATTTCAATAACCTTATTTTTTAATTTAGTAAATAACATTATGAATTTTGCTAAACAGTGTAGTAAAATCAGTTATTTATACACTAAAAAATATTACTTTTGGAATTGGTGTACCAAGCTTTTAATATTTTATAGCATACTAACCTAAAAATCGCAACTTCGTTGCTTGTTTTCGGCATCTCGTACTATAAAATACTGTATGAAAATGGTACGTAAAGGCTTTTTTACTTCACTCGTTACAGCCCTCGCTCGGGCCGTAATTCTCTCGTTTCGTAAATGAAGCCTTTCCGCACCCGTTGTATAATTTACTATTATATAAAATATAGTAATAATTTTGATAGTAGATGCTAAATCTATTTTTTCATTTGTTCAGAAATCGCGAATATACTTACGTAAATTGGCGCTTCGTGAATGTTTTCATGAAGACTCGACCAGATACCTCGAGCATTAGCACAACACTATACTCGCCCAACTAGCTGAGTCTAAAAGCGCGGTTGATGGTTAACCTATACCTAACGTACTTTCGAGCGTGACCGTGGTAAAATTTTTCAGAATGAAAAAGTAGCACTTGTAGAAGTCTCCAACAGGCGACTACGGACTCTGCTTATTTAAAAATAAGAGTAATTTTCACAATATTCTTTTTCATGAAAAAGATTTTCAAATTAAAGCTGAATGGCATTTTTTTGTGGATGCGATGGTATAGATGCAAATTTGAAAAGAGGAGCCCGTAGAGCTAGCTTGCAGCTTACAGGAACTAACAAAATACTTACAGCTTACGATCTATATAATTGGGCACAAAAGTATTGCAAAGAAACGAAAATTTTCTTTAGTAGTAAAGAAGCTTATGAAAAAAATACAAAGAAATTTAAAGTTCGAATCGATAAGGCCAAGTTCATCCCAGGTACTTTAAAATATCACGCTTTTATTCCAATAGATCGTAAGACTATGAAACTTAAAAAAACATCTTTGGCATCCGAATACGATTTATTTCCTAAATTAAAAAAGTCAAAAATTGTTAAAAAGACTTGAATAAGCTTTAAAAGCTTAGGAGTATAAATTGTTGGTTAGTCGAGCAGCTAAGAGTTAAGGGGATGCCGTAGTACAAAAAAAACTTTTGTAGGTTAACTTACTGTTTTACCAGCTGGTACATATTAATCTGAAAATAAGACTAAGCTCGGAGCGCCATCGGTGTCATCATTCATGAGGGAATGCGTAAATCGAAAACTCGTAGACCTAACCTCAAATCTTGACAAAGTCGATAGTCTACGTGGACGGAGCTCGAAACGCTGTGTTTGTTGCTCCGTCCACGTAGACTGACAGACTGCGAATTGAAATTTATATTCCATATGTCCCGAGAAGAATCAATGTTTCTGAATGTTTAATCTCAATATAAAATGCTTTTTGAGATAAAGTACGTATAAATGTAAATAGAGTTGATAATATTCTTTTTTTATTATAGTCAATTACAAACTAATAGCTTAGAATCCTTTCAAAATCTCATTACAGAGATAAAATCTCTTCAGCTTCAACAATCAGAGAATCATTATTTTATGGAATAGTGTGATAATGTAGAAATGTAATTGCAGAGGCATTATCGTAAATATATTTTCCGTCGTTCCTCGAAATTCCATTCAGTTCTGATTACGCATGAATTCGTAAAACAAAAAATCGCTTGGCTAACCTCAAATTTTGACGTAGTCGATAGTCTACGTGGCAGAGCTCGAAACGCTGTGTTTGCGGCTCGGCCCACGTAGACTGGCAGACGGAGTTTTGAGATTTATATTTTATATGTCGCGACGAGAATCAATGCTTATACATATATAAACTCTAATTAAAATACTATTTGAGAATATCTAAGTATACAAGTAAATAGAGTTGCTTATATTCTAAGTTTTTGTATAGTAGATGCAGACTAATAGCTTGCAAAGAATATAAAATACGTAGTACAGAGATAAAGTCCCTTCTGCATCGACAATGAGATACTCATTATTTTTTGGAATAGTTTAATAATATAGAAATGTAATTGCAGAGGCATGATCGTAAATATATTTTCGGTCGCTCCTCGAAATTCCATTCAGTTCTGACTACGCAGGAATTCGTATAACAAAAAATCGCATCCCTAACCTCAAATCTTGACATAGTCGATAATCTACGTGGGCCGAGCTCGAAACGCCGTGTTTGCGGCTCGGCCCACGTAGACTCACAGACGGCGTATTGAGGTTTATATTTCATATGTCGCGACGAGAATCAATGCTTCTAAATACATAAACTCTAATTAAAATACTTTTTGAGAATATCTAAGTATACATGTAAATAGAGTTCATTCTATTCTATGTTTTATTGTACTACATGCAGACTAATAGCTTAGAAAGAACATAAAATACGCAGTACAGAGATAAAGTCTCTTCTGCTTCGACAACGAGTTTTGAGGTTTATATTTTATATGTCGCGACGAGAATCAATGCTTCTAAATATATAAACTCTAATTAAAATACTTTTTGAGAATATCTAACTAAACATATAAATAGAATTGATTATATTCTATTTTTTTTTATAGTAAATTACAGATTATCAGCTTAGAATCTATTCAAAATCGCAGTACAGAGATAAAGTCTCTTCTGCTTCGACAACGAGAGACTCATTATTTTATGGAATACTGTAATAATGTAGAAATGTAATTGCAGAGGCATGATGGTGAATATATTTTCAGTCGCTCCTCAAAATTCCATTCAGTTCTGATTAGGCAGGAATTCGTATAACGAAAAATCGCATGCCTAACCTCAAATCTTGACATAGTCGATAGTCTACGTGGGCAGAGCTCGAAACGCCGTGTTTACGGCTCGGCCCACGTAGACTGCAGCTGGTTGGAATAGATAATTTATGTTAGAAAAGAGTGTCAGTGCCATCTATGAGTATTTAACAAAGCTCAGCTGCTAATGCCTGTAACAATCATGGCGTCTGCTTTTGAAATTCATGTTTTGGTTTGCTACTTTTCGTTATTGCGGTTTATTATAGCTCTAATGTCAATGTTATGTATCGTAAAATATTCTATATAGCTACAGGATATTGCCTCTGCTACGTTTTTCATGGATAAATGCGTCAATACTATTAACACAGCCATAAATGTTCTGGGTCACCATCAACTGCTTCAATCACTGACTAATATTATTAATTTATTTAATTTGTTTGATAAATAACGAGCAGAGGCATATTCTGGATATACTGTTCTGTTATATTGTGCAATCTGAAATCTTTTCATCAAAGCATTGGCCCATATAACGAAAAGTCAGAGTACCGGTAATGTAGGAATTTTTGTCGATATACGGCATCCCCATAAGGTCTGCAGCAGTAGCATGCCTGGCGCGCCACGACAGGTCGAGCGCCTTGTGTTTGTTGAATGATATCTCGATAAAATCAAAAAACCCCTTTCAAGAAAATAGCTATATCGACGTAAAATTTCCTCCTCTTTCGATCTAGCAGGTCAAAAAAAATATTAAACATGCATTTTTTGAGATATAGCACATTTTATATTTTTTCAAGGTCAAATTAAGAAAATTTTACAAATCTGATAAGACCATCGGAAAGCTGAGGAAAAAATATATCGAAATCACTTCGTTATGATAATCTCTAGATGTATTTTAGCCCTTTAAAAATGATCTGAAAACAGCACGATTAAGCGCTCCCGCGCCGCGCTTGGAGAGTTGACGTGAAATGCCTCTTACACGTTTTTCATCTACAACACTCGTACAACTTTAGATAATACGATTTACGAATAACAGAAGAGAAATGCAAATATATGCGGGTGTTCTGCAGTTTTTCTAAAAAAATGCACTTTAGAAAAATGTATTGTTCTCAAAAAGCCCATTTTTTAATGACAATTTTTATTAAAGTAAAGTGCAATGCAAAAACACATAAAATAAAATAACAAAATTTTTCAATCATTATAAATAGATTTTTATACCAGCGTAATCAGTGTACATTTGTTCAATATATCGTCGGATAGGAAGAATAAGGTGCTAACTTGGCGGATCGCGTGAAAAGGTACCAAGTCAGTGAAGTGCATGAGAAAATACCAGCTCAGATAAGTACGTAAAGAAGTAACAATTGGCGCGCTCCATTTTTATCGACGTTTAAATCGAGAACTGCTGCAGAGTTTAAGAAAGATTGATTTGTTTTACGATATGCAAAACACGGAGAGAAAGATATGCGTACTTACAAAAGCTTGGCGGTGAAATCTTCATTTGTATATTCGCACACGATATTTATAATAAATATTTTTCGTAGTAGAAAAGTACGTAAAAATTTCTCGATTTACTGTTATATGTACTTTTTTTTGATAATTCTTTGAATAATTCTGTTGCACACTCGTTTTTACATAGAATATACTTATTACGTATCATATTTGCATGAATTCTAATACGTATACGCATATAGTAAAATCGATTATAATTATGATGAACCGAGATTATTCCTTATATGTACCTTTAAATTATAAAAAATAAATACCAATTATAATAGTTCGAAGAAAATATATACTTATACTTATTTTACGTGAGTGGGGTCGATAAGTGAGTACGAATTTCAGTCAGTTTCTAAAGTAATTATTGGTTGGTCGTATGGGCTAAGCGTTATGTCATAAATACTAACTTTTTGCAGAGCCCCAGTTCGAATCTCGACCATTTAATTTTTTTTTCCCTAATATTATAATTATAATTTCAGTTAATTTTATAGATCTCTATATCTGCACTAGTTATACTGATAGAATGAATGCTATAAAAGCATTGCTGAAATGCCTCATATACGGTAAACCGGGGTAATGCGGATGCGGATCGGTAGGTTACTCGAATTTTAAAGAAAATATTAATTTGTTAATACCAGTTTTATATCAAGACAAAAATAAAATATTACTTATATTAAGTTATAGAAACATCTTATTTCAATTTATTGAATAATTATACAAGATTTTAGTTTTCAGTGGTCTTTCATCTAAGAAAGCATATTTATTTAATGAGTTTTGTAAATATTTTCTAGTATCAAGCAATGTTAGTTTTGTTATTACAATATTTTAGAAACTCTAAACGTGCCAGATTTAAAAAGAAATAATGCACAAATTGTTGCTAATTTGTTTAGTCTTGATTGAAAAAACAACATTGAATTGGGGTAATTCGAGTCAACGAAAACGAATATGCTATCAGAATTCCAAAATTTTAAATGGCAGATTGAAAATAGCAACTGTGTACTCTTGATTTTATAAAAATAATGCTCAAACTGGTTCTACAACTTATTTTATGGGTTTCCGGTGTCGCGGAACGACTATCAGAATTTATGTATTCAAACTGACAGATTAAATATTCTTGCTATGCAGCATTTATTTTTTCAAAGAAAACTGCGAATCGATTTTAAAAGTAAATTTATTCATACTAAATTTTTTGCAATAGATACGTTGTCTATGACCTTGAAAGTCCCTACGGCAGCTTTTAAAATTCAATCACAGTTTTTGAATGTTTCGATGTGATTATTTCTTATGTTATCGGCTTTAAAAAAATTCTGTTTTCATATATTCCGACGTGAAATTTGACGCTCTTTTAGAATTCGTAGTCGGAATTACGATTTAACCTCAAGAAAAAAAATATGGCCAATTTAAACATAAAAAACGTGAAAAATTTCGAAAAAAATTTTTTCTGGATTTTTTTTCGCAATGATACCGCAAAGGTATCCCCTTATAATTATGATCAGAGGTGATCATGGCAGTCGAAGTTTGACAGAAAATTTTTATATTAATGTTAAACAACCCTATTTTCACATAATGGTGGGTGAAACAAAATTTTTTTGTTTAAACTTCATCAATTTTTTTCTCGAAAACTATGGGCTTTAGCAAAAAGTTCACAAGAACAAAAATGTCTTAGAATTAGTCAATGAATACTCTTAATTTTTTTCAGAATTTTCGACGACATTTTTTTATTTTCTGTAAAATTGGAGAAATCCAATTTTTCAAAAATGTCTAAAAAAATTCTGAAAAAATTTGAGAATATTCTTTGACTAATTCTAAGACATTTTTGTTCTTAAAAACTTTTTGGGAAGATCTATAGTTTTCGAGAAAAAATAATTTTATCCTTTATTTTTTACATACCTGTATAACCCAATAAACCCAAACTTTTACACCTAATAACCCCATACACTCGAGTTGAACATTTTAACGTCAAAAAAAGTTCCCTGATCATTATATTGTAGATTCAAGGTAGATACAAAAAAAAATTAATCAGACCCTAGGTTTTGACACTCAATAAACTGATGCTCTCGTGTTGAGCATTTTATCGCGAAAAATGATTCTCTAACGGCCAGATTTTAAATGTAATTAGATGAAAAAAAATTAACTTAACCTTAATCTGTTACATCATAAGCCCGCGCATTCGATTCCCAAAACTCACTTCAAATCCCATACTATTTGATGTCGAAAAGTTCTTCATTAATATCACAGGCACACAAAAAAAAGTGAACAGACCCAGAGACTAGACCTATCATTTCTTATGTATTTTGACGCGCTGAAACCTAATCCGAGCGCAGAATTGCTTCAGGGCCCTTCATTTTTTTTAAATCGAGAAAGACCACCCAGAGAATCAGAAAATCGATCCTTACGGGGGCTTACAGTAGGTAAGGGTTCGGTGAAAAAGCTTAGAGTACCTGAAAATGACTACAAATGTTATTTTTTATGTACTTTGACGCGTTGAAGCCAAAACTGAAGTTTATTTTACTTGCTTTTATGCTCTTTAAATTTTGAAAATTGTGAGGCTTCGCACTGAAAAGCTTGGGTTAATAGGGCAATGAATTTTTTTGTGAGTGTATCATACATCATTTTTGTGTATTTTGACCCGCTGAAACCCAACTCACGGTCTATTTTACTCGTACGCCCTTCAAATTTTGAAAAAATGGTGAAAAATCGTAAAAAATGCTAAAATATCGTTAAAAAACATTAAATTTTGCGTGCAAGAACTAACTATTCTAGCAATACTTTTTTTGCAATTGTAGTATACATGATTTTTGTGTATTTCAATGCAGTTAATCTGACTCAGGTTCCAAAATGTCTCCAGAGACCTTTATTTTTTTACGCCCGAAAAAAAAACAAACAAACCGAAGTCGGAATATCACTGTGTTAGGGCATTTTAAGCAAAAACTCACCTTTAGTTTTTCAAATTTTACAACATTAGTGTTTTAGAAAAAAAGGTTACAACATCGAAGGCTACACAATTTTCATACACTTTCTTTCGTTTGTAACGAACTCAGCTGTCTTCAAACGACCTATGCAGCGGATTTTTCTTTCTTTTTGTTCCCCTCGGTTTGGTTTCTTTTTTCAGCATCCAACAAAAATCTGCCATCATATTAACATCCCACTTTCCTTGGTAGAGGCGTTCCATTTCCTTGATGTCTTGGTGAAATCGTTCACCCTGTTTTTCGCTATAATCTCCAAGGTTCTCTGGATAATAGTCCAGATGGGAGTGCAGGAAATGCAATTTTAAGTTCATGAAGCAGCCTAATCGCTTGTAACTTTCCAACATTTCCTTAAAAATGTTCTGGTTATCCTCACTTTTCTGATTACCCAAAAAGTTCTGAGCAACTTTTTTGAAACCTAGCCATGCTGCTTTTTGATTGTTGGTAATTTTTGTAGCGAACGTATCATCGTTAAACATGGTTCAGATTTGAGGATTTTTGACGGTCAAAACCTGAGTCAGATTAAATGCATTGAAATACACAAAAATCATGTATACTACAATTGCAAAAAAAGTATTGCTAGAATACTTAGTTCTTGCACGCAAAATTTAATGTTTTTTAACGATATTTTAACATTTTTTACGATTTTTCACCATTTTTTCAAAATTTGAAGGGCGTACGAGTAAAATAGACCGTGAATTGGGTTTCAGCGGGTCAAAATACACAAAAATGATGTATGATACACTCACAAAAAAATTCATTGCCGTATTAACCCAAGCTTTTCAGTGCAAAGCCTCACAATTTTCAGCGATTGTTCTAGGTTTTCCATCAGATTTTCAAAATTTAAAGAGCATAAAAGCAAGTAAAATAAACTTTAGTTTTGGCTTCAACGCGTCAAAGTACATAAAAAATAACATTTGTAGTCATTTTCAGGTACTCTAAGCTTTTTCACCGAACCCTTACCTACTGTAAGCC
>UELU01122218.1:11179-25318 GCA_900490025.1 Megastigmus dorsalis
CTGTAAGCCCCCGTAAGGATCGATTTTCTGATTCTCTGGGTGGTTTTTCTCGATTTAAAAAAAATGAAGGGCCCTGAAGCAATGCTGCGCTCGGATTAGGTTTCAGCGCGTCAAAATACATAAGAAATGATAGGTCTAGTCTCTGGGTCTGTTCACTTTTCTATTGTGTGCCTGTGTAATACTTCGCTTGTTTCCCCTTTTTTCTTCCTAGGGCTACCTCTCTTTTTTTTTATTTCCAGTCCTCATCACCCTTTTGTTTTTCCTCTGTGATTCCGATTCTCTCGTCAGCCACATTGAAACGCTTCTCTAACGTATAGCTGCAGTTACTAATAAACTTTTCAATTTTCGCTGTTTCTATTACTTCTAATTACTTTCCTGTTTATCCTTTGCTTTCTCCTTCACAATCTCTTCCTTTTTTTCACCCTTAACTTATTTTAGAACACTATCTCTCACTTTATAACAAGATTTTCCTCGAGTCTTTCTGTCTATGATCCCACCCGCTCGGCGTTCCAACCATAAGTCTCCCTTTATTTTTATAGTTGTGAATATAATGCGCCTCATCCATAATCACACATTACCAATTAATTTTTGAATGAGCATAAAATACGTAAATATTTATAACTTATCTAGCATCTCTATTAAATAATATGCAAATCCTTTCAGCTCTACCATTACTTATATTTTAATATAATATCTTTAATCTTACAAAATAACCATGAACATACTTTGCGGCCCATTTAAAGATAATTCATCGGTGGACTAACTTCACTTGAATGAACCTACACTCTCTTTACTTTCTATATCTGACTGTATGAGGGTATTAAGTTTATAGAGATGTCTTGATACATTTATTTTGGTGGCCGATAGGGCGACCCTATCCACCTTGATATTGAGTACGACTGAATCCTTCACCTAGACACAAAAAACTACGGAACGCACTATCTGGACTATATTTAATCGGCCACCGTATGCAGCTAAACATCGAGTACGGCCGAATTCCACACCTGGACACAAAAAGCTACGGAGCGCACTACTTAGACATCATCATCGGCGACCCTATACACCTAGACATCAAGTACTACCGAATTCTCCACCTAGAATCAAAATGCTATGGAGTGCACTATCTTGACAACATTATTTCATCATTTGCATGTATCCCAAATTGAGTTGAAGTTCCTCACAAATTACAATTTTGGATTTACGCAGCTTCGTGTTTTGGGGATTTATACCGCATGCATAAATCCTTGTTTGTATTAGTTAAAAATAATATCTACTATTATGTGTAGCATCGGGAAAAAGTTTTGTACGTACTCGTATATATAAACATAACGTTACACATAACTAAATATTTCTTTCTCTGTATATATGCTTCTACATTCACATACGAGTTTCGTATTTCGCTTCCACCGATTACTATATCATAGACATTTGTATATAACTTGAATGTTCAGTATGTATGCTGTAGTTACTAAAAAGGCGCCGGTTGTACGTCACATCGGACCGCGGAATTTGAGTAACGCTGAAAGAGAAGACTTAATGGAATACGGAAAAAAGGTCAGCGAAATTTCGATCAAACTGTACTAGTTAATGAATCCATCTTTTTTAGAGAAACTTTTTCTAAAAACTGGAAAAACTGATACTTTTAATTTGAGTACAAGTAGCTTTTATGACAACAAGTATTTAACTTGTAGTTTTGAAATAAAAAGTTTTTTAGGTAAAAAAGTACCATTTCAAATTATATAGGTATATCTGATTCATCCTTGCCAGCGGCGCGCTACCCCACACCTTGATTTTAATTTACTTTAAAATATATATCTATTTAAAATATATATCTATGTGGCGCGCAGTCACGTGGTCCCGCGTTCCACCATAAGCCAACGGCCACCCTAGTCTGGCTGGCGTTTAGCTTGGCCTTTTGTTATAGCTATAGGGTAACTGTCCCAGTTAGTGTACCTTAAAATTAAAATGAACGTAGAAAAAAAGCCTATTAAAATAAACTAATGAAATAATATTGAAAGTAACGTTTAAGTTACTGTTTTTTTAATATAAAAATAATAATTGTATTTTAAAATTCGGTAGGATCTGTAACTGAGTCGGGGCCAGTGCGACGTTGGCTCAGTGTTAAGAAGCCTTTGAATCCTGAGGTCGTGGGTTCTAGCCCCGCATCCGCGTACTTTTACCTCGACATCCTAAATCCTGCCCCATTACACTGTCTTCTATATATTTCTAGTCCAGTACATTCCTCTAGTACAGTATTTTAACTCGCAAAAAGATTCTCTGGTTATCATATTTTGTTTATTATTAAGTAAAAAATTTATTTAATAAACCATAAAAGCTTTATTACTCTCTAAATAAAACTCGAGGCTCTCGAATTGAGTTTTTTAAAATTAAGGGGCACAACCAGTTTGAATGCCCCACAAAAAGGTAATTTTTAGGAATTAATTGAAAAAATATATTGCTTCGAGAGTTCTATAATTTTGATAACATATTCTTTTATAATTAAAGTAAACAAATTAATTTTTTTTCTGTAAAAATATTAAATATTGAGGGAGTTATGCACGATCCCCGAGCCTCCAAAAAAAAATTATCCACTGCTGCAGTGATTGAAGCCGTTAGACTGCCTAAAATAAAAAAATAAAAAAAGCTCATTAAACTAGAATATATTTCACGTACCATGAACCACCAGTATGGAAAAAAAATGAAAATTTAACAAAATGGCGGAGTATTGAAACAAAGTGTCGAAATTTTGCTTAACCCTTAGCTACCACACTTCTGCCGAATAACATAGCTGCTAAAATTGATCGCAAAACGAATTTTGAATTTTTATCATAAAAAAAAATATTCTAATATTCGTTAATACTTATTTTAAATGATATAATGGTTATTTTTATGAAAAATTTTCTTTAGCATTGATAAAAAATTGTTTAGTGCAAAAATTGTTTAAAAAAATGGTAAAAGTGCCTATTTTCACTAAAAAAAAAGTTTTTTTCATTTTTTTATATTAAGAGCTGAAAATTGAGCTGAGTACTCTTGAAGCATGTATCTTTAAGGAAAAAAATAGTTTGATAGTCGGTGGTAAAAAAAAGGTATTTATTTAAAAGATTGAAGTTGGTTATTTTGACAAAATATAGATTTTATTCGAATTTATAGTTAAATTCTAGTACCAATAATAATATCATATATAATCATATTATAATAATATAAAATCATTGAAATATAAAAATTGTGAAAGAAAAAAAATTGTAATACGAGTCCAAATTCAATTTTCAACGCAAGAGTGACCAAAATTAAGACGATGCTTTTAGCAAATTGGTCCTTCACAGCTGCTGCATACGACGTGTGTTTTCTTATCTTCTTTTCGAGGGCATACACTACATTTTTGTCTTGTTGGCAATTGGATTCTCTCATAAGTTGTTTTTTGAGGATCAGTATTTAATATTGCAGCGATGCCGGTCTTGATATCTCTGCGCAGTATTGGTATTTTGAATCTTTCGGTAATGTAAGGCTTAATCAGGTACATGCACAGATTTTCAAGGCACATGATTGCCGTACATTTTTCTGTACCATTATCGGCTGTCAGCTTACATTTGAGAAGAATTATTGCGTTGACTGCAGCCTAATCAAGCATACCGTAAAAAATACGCAGTGGCCATCTGCTTGTCCTGCATGTGACTGTATATGAATGACACAGTAGGTCAAACGTGTCCGTTCCTCCTTCCGTTTCATTATAATGCAGAATGATGTTTGATTTACCATTAGTAATTTCTGCAGTATGTAAGTACGATGAAAGTACGAGTACTATTTTATGTTTCTTAGGTGTAAAAGAAAGCAGCGTCAAATCTTTAGCGTAGCAAAACTTAGTATTTGGAACTTCTTTTGATGCGACTTTAAAGTCTTCTGGAATTTCACGCTTATTTTTCCTAATAGTACCAGTGATGATCATATTGTACGGGTCCTTTAACATGTTTTGTAGTAGTGGTATTGAGGTAAACCGATTGTCGCAGGTGACAGTGCGATTTGTACCGTGGATTGGAGTAGGAACTTGACGAAAGAAATGATCGGGGATTGATTGGTCTCTTACTTGGATCGATGTTTTTCCCAGATAAGGTATAGCGTGTATCTATTTAAAAATTTTTTAAAATAAATATTATTATGTGCAAAATAAGTAATTCAAAGTAAGCAAAGTATTTGCCAGATATGCAGTTTCTGCATCGTTTAGTGTAACTAATTTCAAGCCGTATTTATCAGGCTTGGCTTTCATGTAGATTCTAAAACCGCATCATCCTCGAAAACTCAATAATTGCTCATCGACGGTGCATTTTTTACTCGGTGTGTAGATGCGTTTACGATTTACGATAAAAATATCCCAAAGTTGACGAATGTGCGTGAATTTGTTTGACGCATCTCTTGCGTCTTTGTCGAAGAGACGATGATAAAAAGGTATAAGGCTTCTTGAAAAAACACATCTATACAAAGTACTACCATTTTTTTTATCCCAAAGCCTATTATCGTCAATGTCAGCAGATTTCCAAAGACCACTATAGTAAAGAACACCAATATACGCTCGAATCTCATTTATATCAGTGTAATGATGATAAGTTTCTATTTTCTTGGTTGCTTGAAGAGAAGCACGAATAGATTCAATCTTTTTATTAGTCTGGCTTACTATGATTTCAAGCATCTCTCTAGTGAAAAGTAAATCCCAAAATTCTTCTACCGGTTTTGCTTGCAACGCTTCATTCGCTGGACCAGGTAGTAATTCAGGATGAACATCAGAAAGTCTATCTACGAGCAAGGATAATTGTATGTAAATTTAAAAATTTGGCGCCATTTCAAAGTCATGCGCGCAGTGTACCCAGGCCGTACTGCTTTCTCGCGCATGCGTGAGAATTTCACATGTGTTTAGAAAGATATATAGATATACAAACGCATGTAAAACTCTTACACATGCGCGACAAAGCAAAGCGACCTGCGTACGCTGACTCTAACACGATGCGCGTTCAGATAAATACCTATAAGTATGAGAAAGTGATTGTAAACATACCTGATGTACGTTGGCAAGGAGCTCTTATGTCCCAGGAAAAGCCATTTTTCCCTTTTAGAAATGAAACGAAATATTCTGAAGCACTGATTTCATCATTAGTGTTGTCCGAATTATTTTCAACCACTTCATTTCACACAAACGGAGTTGTCTGAGACATGGTCTTCTCGACTTTGTTGTTGTTCATCCAATAACTCCTGTCGTAGCGTTCGAGAGCGTAGATTATACGCCATCTAATAAATACGAAATCGTATTATACATGCAATAAAAAGATTTTGGTTAGTCAGAATATTATACTTACGATGCTTGCTTTCAAACGATGACAAAACACAACACACAAAAAAAATTTTTTAATTTGATTAATAATTGTAGCTGCCACACTGGGGTCGTTCACGGCACCACTCAACTTTGCACAGCTGTCAGAGCTATAGTAACGTTTTCTAATACTTGATTTGGGCTCGAGGGGTCGGGGCACTCTTCAACTAACGACAGGTGGCGCTCATAGTCCATATTTAAAAAAAGCGGGAGTTTAAATTGGACTTGAATACGGCTGGAGTCAGCCTGACCCCAGCGTTGCAGCTAAGGGTTAAAAATCATTTTTGCAGGGCAAAATTTCATTTTAATCCAATCAAAAAACGGGAGGTTCATGGTACGCAGAATCAAGTACTAAACACACTAAAAAAATTTCAAGCCGATCGGATAATTTGTATTCGAGTTAGCAAATTTCAAAAATGTCATTTTGAGAAAAACGCGTTTAAAGGTAAAAACACTGATTTAGTTGTTTTAAATCGATAAATATCATATCTAGAGCTAGTCTGCTATTCCAGGCCCATACAGTTTACCTTCCTCCTCCTCGAAAAACACCTGCTGGGCTGTTGAAGCTCTCCTGCGAGCTAATCGGTCTCCCTTCGTCGTGACGGTAGTTTGCTACGCGCAGCCTTGACTCGTCTCTATCGACAGCATAATCTCTTGCAGACGGTCCAATTATCACCCCCATGATATTCAACATTTTTAAGATCGATGAAAATCCATTAAATATCGCTACAGCAAAATAATTGGCTAATTCTATAGTTTTCAAGTCATGGTGGAGGTGCTTTGGAGCAAAATGCCAAAGTAAGCCATTGTAACTTTCGTTGTTATTTTGTGTATTATTCCCATTACATCTTTCGAGCAACTCACGCCTACTCAAGTCCTCGTACATTGGCTTCAAAACTTCTTGAACCTTTGAATCTAGTGGAGGGTAATCGTGCTTGAACTTTTTAAGTCCAAACTTTCAGATTCTGCGCGGCGATAAGGACACCGGCTCTATGCGCCTTCCGGACATTTTTCATGTTTCGGATTTTTGTCAGTCGAACACAAATGAAAAAATGTTGCCCAGATTGCTTTATACATTTCATTCACGTTATCCTGATGTCTCATGATGGCCAGGCCGTAATATTTTTGAAGATTATTAATTAACTTGTCAGTGAATTTCGCTGTATTTTTACTTTTTCCTCCCTAGCCCTTGTTTTGTTTCTTCTCATTACGACATCATGTTCCCGTTCTTTTTTTAACGTGTAAATAGCACTCCAACTTTTCTACGGGTATATCATAGGTGTTCAAATTCAATAACCCTTTATGTGTGGCACTATCGCCGTCGCCAATATAACGCACATATTTAACTCCGTAAGAATCAATCGATTGACCGAACATTTCTTTCACACTATCCATGATGTGATTTTCATAACAATCATCGTGGTCTGACTGCCATTCTTCGCAATTTTCAGGACCAATACTTTTTCTTTTCTCTCAAAATTGACAACTTTGACAATATATAGATATCACACATGAATCGATGATTTTTTTTACAATACTTTCCTGCAAGTGTTGTAACACCAAAACGTGAACTATGGCCACGTTTTTTCCACGTGCCCTCCAGACACCGTCAAATTGACGTCTGAATTTTCTTTTTCAATGTCAGCTTCTTTTCTTCTTCTACAGGTCTTTTTACGCTCATTTTATATACTGATTTTGCTGTTGTCCATAAATAGTTGAAGCATCCAGCGAAAGTTTCATTATTGAATTTTCTCAGTAGATCCATCAAACCACAAAAGAGATTCACTCCATTTATTCTAAGACCCAGAAGACTATGCGTCTATTTACTTCATATGTATGTTTAATCGTTGGTCCAGAATTAATGTAGGAAACGCCGCAGTCACACATCACAGCAATTTTAAATCCTAAGCCCCGTGGACTTGCTTGATTAAAAGTTACATTATTTTTGCAAGTTTTGCACATCAATAAATTGCTAAGTGCTAAGAAAACCGCAACAAACTGGAGAATGCAATATTCATGAGTTGGATCAATGATAATTTCGTTGTCGTCAGTATGTAACAATTTTTCAGCTGACGGACTCGTACATGCGGTAGATGTGTGCTGATTGCCTGAAAACTTTGGTTTTTTCGAAACTGATCTACGCGTAGGATTATCGTAACTACCTTTTTGCTTTGAATACGTACGTTTTTCACTCATTTTCACTGACTTTTAGTGCGATGTGCTATGTAGAACGATTACAAGAGAACTAAACAAGATGTTCAAATATACCTGCGTCGACCTGCTCTAAAACAGTTGTAACCGACAACAATGTTCGAAGTATTCCAGATGTACATCTGTACATATAATAATTTTAGCAAAAACATTCGAATAAATATTACAAAGTACAGAGTAGAAATTTAAATGTGATAATATTTAGGATATACGTTGAAATAATTGCAGAAGATTAATAGATATTTCGCTATGTAACATAGTAAAAATGCTATAGCGGGTTAACAATGTTAAGATTGCCTAAGAGTGAATCGTTATCGGGGATTAGCCATTCGAAAGAGCATATTTGGAAGCTCTCTCACCTAAATTTTCAGACCCCTAGTTGGCAATAAAGTGCCACAATCGTAAAAAACGTGTTTTCTGGAAAATAATTTCTCCTGCTTTACTGCTTGCTCCAAAAATTCTGAAAAAATTCATGGATATCAGATTTTTTGCTACAAAATAGCCTGATTTTTTGGATAAAAATCGGAGTAAAAAAAAATTATTGAAATTTTCAATGATTTCTTAGGCTATGAAGGTCATATTTGGCTAACATCTAAATAACCATTTTTTATGTATTTATCCCGTACTTTCGAACGCACGTATTCAAATTATCATATTTTGAACGGAACGTGTTCAAAAATTGAAAAAACCGTTATTTTTCGCGTTTTTCCCATGTTTTTAGCACATAATCCCAAAATTAGATACTTCAGTAGGTACTAAAACACTTAAAAATACTCTAGGATCCTTTTCCTGTATGCAAGAACACCAAAAAGTAGTCTAGAAAATTTTTCCCAACTCCTAAAAGTTCATAAAGTCAAGTATTACTTCCCTGTAACTGCGACCATTCATCCGTTTGACGCGTACGATGACCGTTGAATAACCGCAGCGGCAAGAGCTTAGAGCTACCTCCGTAACAGATTATTCTCGTATTAACACCTATAAGTTCTTGGTGGTAACGATTGCATTTCAAATAGAAAACGAAGTCAGTAACAGTATATGCATACCTACTTTAATGGATAAATATTTTGGTTTTGTATTATTATAATCAGTATTATTAGTAACGTTACAATTGTTACTGAGCAGTATATTAATTTAGAAAACGGAGTAATTTTGCAGTATGTAAGTAAGTATTTGATTCTATTGAAAAAGCATAGCAGGATAAGCATATGCAATTGACCTTGTCATGAATATTATTCATTAAATGCTTTAACTGAAGGTGTTCAAAAATGGTGCTTCTGTGCAAAATTTCAGCTCCGTAGCTCCATTTTTAGGTTAGTTATGGCCAAAACGTGTTTTTTCGATTTTATTTTTTTTTCGGTTCCTAAATCACTTACGACCTTGAAAAAATTCATGATGATGCACTTTTATGTGTAAAATAAAGTATATTTTTTCAGCAGCTATTCAACAAAACCTGCTTTAAAAAAAAATTCCTGAAAATTTTTATGTTGCATAGTTTAAAATTAAGGGGGAGTTCATACTCCTAAAAAAAAAATTTTTTCGTAGATTATTAACTAATCTTTTATATAAAATTATATTAGATAGTAGATAAGTGGTGCGTCACATGTTAAAAAAATCATGAAGATTAAATAATTTTTTTTTATGTACTATAACACTTCCGAAGCCATTGAAAAGTACATAAATTGACTTACATATTGCTGTTTTATTAGCATGAATTTTTTGAAGCAGGTCTAGCGAGTAGAAAAATGGATGGAGTATGAAAAATTCATTTTTAAATCTAATTCTAGGCATTTTAATGTCTATTTCTTAATTTTAAAGCCTTATTAGGGCTTGAATGTGGCTTAAAAATACTATTTTGATTAGATGATGACAGTCCAAAAAACCAAAATCTATATTTAAAATCAGCAGCTGCCAAAATCCTCTTAAAACCATACTTTTAACGGTGAGTAACTCAGCTTTTTTGTGTGCTCACCGTTATTTTATGTCAGTTAATGCATTCGTCAAGTTCAACATCAGAATACTTTTTTCAATGACTTGTAACATATCACATTATTTAATATATTTTTATTTCGAGAACATATAACCTACTATATATAGCACTGCATTCTGATTTATAATTTTAACACCGTTATTTTGAAGATTTAACATAGAAATTATTATTTTGATATTGCGATATTTCTTTGGTAAATCTTCGATCAACATTTTTCATATTAAGGACCATGTGCATTATACATGCAAAGCCTTTTTTTTTCCAATTTTTTGTAGTATTAATAGTCAACAATATTACTACGAAATTCATGTGTAATATTAGCAATATTGGTTCAATATTGGTTGAATGTTACTAAGAAAAATATTCTTAGTATTTTTCTTTAGTAACATTTAAAGTATAAAATGTACAGTACAGCATATAGCCATCATGTAATGTAAATTATATTGTGTATATTTATATACTTTTAGAATAAGTAAACTAATCTATACATCTTTACTTGTTTAATATTTTTTATGTCTTACGTTCTTTTGCTTATAATATGCTGTATATTTAAATAGCAAACAGTATCAATTTTATCTCACATTAAATTAAAAAAAAATCTATTTAACCACAGTATTAAAAATTGAATGCATTTTGAATTTATTTTTAATTTTCGTTGTGACAGCGATAAATAAGTCTACCATAAAAATCGATCTACTTAAATAATTCTGACGATATACTTCATTAAATGAGCTAATTTCAATCAATGTATACATATTAGTTTTTTAATTATACTTTGCTTCAAGAAGAACAATCTTACGAAATTAACGTTTCTGCCTTAACGGTTCGTATAAATTATTTTTTCGTATGAGCGTCAATAAACGTACATTCTCTGAACCATATTTACAATTCAAAATATTTGGAACCTTCGGATCATTTAACTCTTAGCTGCCACACTTCTGGTGCCAATCATAGCTGCCACACTGGGACGTTCTAGACCCCAGCCACATAATCTTGTATTCTGAGTAAACTAAATGGTTTTTTACAATAAAAAAAATCATGTTTGGTCCTTAAGTATGGTTTTATAAGATAGTATATTTAGCTTGCGAAAATTTTTCAATTTGATATATTAAAAAAATTAAAGTTTGAAAAAAACTTCGAAAAATGTCTTATTTTACTTAAAAATTCATATCTTTTTCATTTTTGACATTTGGGTGCTGAAATTTTAATGACATATTGCCAAAACACAGTTCTTTGAATAAAAAAATAGTGGAATAGTGACCGCTGAAAAAAAGATATTTATTTCGAGGAATGAAAGTAAGATTTTGAGCTTTTTTTCAAAATCGCGTTTTCCGGACATAAACGTCATTTTTCACGAAATATAAATAAAAATAGTTTAATAAATGAACGGAAATAGTTAAGTTCATTAAAAAACATACTTTATTGGATGTTATTTTAAAAACAATTGGATAATTAGCATCCTACACACGTTTTACAGAACAGCAAACGATGTTCTTCGCAAATTGGCCGTTCGCAACTTGAGCATCCCTCGTTAGTTTTTTTGTCACTCTTCCGAGAACATTCAGCACATCTCATTCTCTCCGGTAACTTCATCCGTTCGTAGGAGTCTTGAATATTTACGTTATCCATGCCCAAGATACCAGCAATGCCAATTTTCAAATCCCGACGTAAAGTAGTCACCTCGTAGCGTTTTCTCAGATAGGGCTTGATAAGGTTTAACGAAAGGTTTTCAAGACATGAAATTGCCGTAATCTTTTCGTTACTATTAGCAGCTACAAGTTTATATTGGAGCAAAATTCTCGCATTTACCGCAGCTTGATCGAGTATGCCATAGAATATTCGCACTGGCCACCTATTTGTCCTTCGCGAGACCGTATATGAATGACACAGCTGATCCAAGCAATCAGTTCCTCCTTTTGTTTCGTTGTAATGGTGAATGATATTGGGCTTGCTGTCTGTTAATTCTGTTGAATGCATATATGACGAAAGAAGAAGCATTATTTTATGTTTTTTCGGAGTGAAAGAGACAAGCGTCAAATTCTCACTATGACAAAACTTGGAAGCCGGTGGTACCTTTGAAGCAACTTTCATTTCACCTGGAATTTCTCTTTTATTTTTCTTTTACGTTCCTGTAAGTGTCATATTATAGGGTCCAGGTAGCATGCGTTGCACTAATGGTACAGACATGAACCAATTATCGCATGTAACTGTACGATGGGTTCCATGAATAGGAGTAGTAACAACGCAAAAAACGTATTCATGTAACTTTTCCTTTTCAATTAATGAAACGGAACCTTTGCCTAAATATGGTACTCCATTTATCTAAAAATAAATTATACATATTGAAATAAATATTAGAGTCACGAAATTTAGTCAGAAATATAATTGCATATTCACCAAATACGAAGTTTCTGCATCATTCAGCGTAACGATTTTCAATCCGTATTTATTGGGCTTATCTTTCATGTACATGCGGAATACGCATCTTCCTCGGAAACCCAATAACTGCTCGTCGACTGTACACTTGCTGCTTGGCATATAATATCGTTGACAATTTCCAATAAAAATTTCCCAAAGACTACGAACTGGTGCAAATCGATCGTTAGTTTTTCTTGGCTGCTTGTCGTCGAAGCGCAAACATGACGCTAAGAATGTGAACCTTTGCCTCGAAAAAACGCATCTGTATAAAGTGATACCATTTTTCTTGTCCCATATTCTATTATTATCAACATTAGATGATTTCCAAAGTCCTTGGTAATATAAAACGCCAATGTACGCTCTAATCTCTTCGGCGTCAGTCACATGATGATAAGTTTCGGCTTTATTTTCGGTTACCAGAGGCAGACAAACTTCTTCGATCTTGATTTTTGTAGATTCAACAATGATATTGATCATTTCTTCGTTGAAAAGAATCTCCCAAAACTGTTCGATTGTATCCAAAGTTTGAGCATCACCAGTAGGACCAGGAACGTATACAGGAGGAACATCGCTCGTTCGATCTGCGAAAATAATATAATGTGTTTAAAATGCGTTCTTTTTTCCCCTCATTTTCACTACCTCTTCCCCCCTTTCACCATCCGTCTCTCTCTTTCTCTCTCTCTCTCTCTCTCTGACGCTCAGGAGCCTTTGTGTTCCACTTGAAGCCATTTTTTCCTTTGAGAATTGGAGTAGGTCGACCAAAGCCCGAGATTGCAAAAGACGCTGTTCTAAACTGTGATTGACTGTGAAGACTGTGTTCTAAACTGGCATTTTCTACGTCATTATCCGATTCGGTTGCACTTTCAGATTCATAACTGTGTTCAGAACTTTCATCACTTCCATTTTCTTCACTATCGTGAGAAATATCGTCTTCAGAAAAAATTTCTTGTGCCTCATTCTGCAGATCTTGGCGAATTGTCCGAACGCGGAAATTATAAGGCATCTAACATGATGAAAATTGATATTACTTCTCGGAAAAAAAATTCACCCTTTCATAATACAATGTACTCACCTTATTTGATGATATGAAGTACAAAAATCACAAGAAAAAAAATTCACGAAAAAATTCGGCTAGAACTGTAACTGCCACACTGTGGTCACTGACGGCACCACTCCGATTCAGTAGACTGTAGAAGGTAGACTGACGCGCTTAACGTATCGGGAGTTGTACTAGGCGAAAGAGCAACTCTTAAACTATAACTAGGTGGTGCCACAGTTTCGATTTTCGGTTATTAAAAGGGGGGAAATTTGGAACGTTTGAGGCTGGGCCGTGAACGACCCCAGTGTGGCAGCTAAGGGTTAAAAAAAACGAATTCTGATGCATTCGCATTCTAAATATATGAAATATAGAGATAGTATAATTATGTATATAACTGTTTTATTTATCGCTTTCACAACGAAAATTAAAAATAAATTCGAAATGTATTCAATTTTTAATACTGTGGTTAAATAGATTTTTTTTTATTTTAATGTGAGATAAAATTGGTACTGTTTGCTATGTAAATATATAGCATATTATAAGCAAAAGAACGTAAGGCATACAAAATATTAAGCAAGTAAAGATGTATAGATTAGTTTACTTATTGTAAAAGTATCAAGGCGAGCGGTAGCCGCGCCGCTGGCAAGTATGAGTCATGCAGACGAAGCCTAAGGCGGCGCACCGCGACTACTTATACTTTGAAATGGTACTTTTTAACCTCAAAACTTTTTTCATTGTAAAAAAGCAAATTAAATGCTTATTCATATAGAAGCTTATCATATTCAAAATAAATGTATGATTTTTCCATTTTTTTTAAAAAAAGGTTCACTGAAAATGATAAGCGCATTAACTAGTACAGTTTGGTTGAAATTTTGCTGATTTTATTTTCCTTAGCCATCCAGTTATTTTTTAGTGTCATCCTACTTCCGCTCTATCGGTGACATCCGGCGCTTACTTTACTCTACAGCATACATGCTGCTATGCTACTAATGTGAACACGAGGGAGAGAGATAGATAGATAGATAGTTAGAGAAAAAGAGAGAGAGAGAACGAGCGTTTAAGTTATAGCTGAGAGTGAGAGAGAGAGAGTAGATACAGACACTAACTTTACCAACATCAGTATATATG
>UELU01122226.1:6993-29189 GCA_900490025.1 Megastigmus dorsalis
GTCTTGATTAGTTTATTTATTGGTTCCGCGATTTTCGCGAAATCTTTTATAAATTTCCGGTACCAAGACGCTAATCCAATAAAGCGACGTACTTGTGTCACTGTTTTTGGTCTTGGGTAATTTTCTATAGCCTTCACTTTTTCTGTGCCCATCATCATTCCGTGTTCGTTAATTAAAAATCCGAGGTATTTTACCTGATTGCAGTAAAATTCGCTTTTATCCCTATTTACTGTTAAGTTCGCTCTTAATATATTTTGTAGCAATTTGTCGATCATTTCGCATGTCGTATCGCGCTTCATTTTTGTAGTTTCTGTTGTGCCAATTTCCGCTATTATTCGAGCTACTATTCCTTCTACAATTGTTGTAAAGGTTATAATTTCTACTGTAGCTAGTATAGTTATTATAATTTTAATTATTCCTATTGTTGCTGTCGCTATCGTTGTCCGATTTTCCAGCAGTTTGAGCGTTGTCTTTGCATTTATCGCGTTTGTAATTTTTATTATTGAAAGTTCGCTAATTATTACGACTGTTTCTGTTAGGAATATAATAGTTTTGTTTGTTTTCATTAGGTCGCACGTTTTAATCGCGCGGTGGATTAAAATTTCTTCGCGCCGTATCGATTTTATCGTTGTATTCGTTTTTATTTCCTTTCTCAGATATCTTTTCTATCGATAGTTTCAGTTTGTTGATTTCCTCGAATATCTTGCTTATGCTGTCCTTTTCTTGGATTTGTATAGCTGCTACACTTGATTTTTTTGCAGGCTTTTCGGAAATGTGTGCGTCAGGGCACGTAATTTCTGTTGCCTGATTATTTTTCAATGTTAATCTGTGCGCTGATTTGCCAATTTCAAACGCATTTCCCATGCTGACTGCTTGGTTAATGAACGCGTTTATACCTAAACACGTGTATGGGTGTAGCAGGGGGTGGAATTCCTCGCGCAGATTTGAGAGTTTATTTGGAAGTCTTGAAAACAATAGCTGCATGGACATGATAAAATCGTATACAGGCTCTTCTGGGCCTTGAAAACGAGCTCTAATCCCGTCTCCTAATTTTTGAGAATACATATTGTCCCTAAATTGCTCTGTCAAGTCTTTGGTAACGTCTTCCCATGTTTGCCAAATCGTCTTCTTTATTCTGTATAGATTCAGCGCGGGTTTCTCCAAAAGCATGGGTGCTGCTCTCAGCATCTGATCGTCCGTAAGCAGGGCTACTTTTCGCAGTTCATCCACGCGCATTAAAAATTCGTCGATGTTTTCTTTTTTATCGCCGCTGAATTTCACTTTCCACGCCGCTATTATCTTCCAAAGATCTCTGGGCGCTCTTTCGGGCCTGTATCTGGGTAAATCTTCAATCATTTCTGGTGGATGATTTTGCATGGGCAGAGCGAATGGGATTTGCGCGTGATTATCGCGCTCCTCGTTATGTCTGCTCGGTACCGTTCTTCTTGTGACATTCTGGTCCTTCGGAAATTGCAGCGAATGGGAAAGATTCTCGTACGTTCGCGCGTCATTTTGATGATTCGGACGTTGCGTTATTTGTTCTAAAGCTTTTTTCCTTTGTGTGTCTGTATTAATGCGCTTCCAAAAACTGATCGATGAATCTGGGATATCTAATGTTTCTCCGCTTTCTAATGTGTTTCGCGAAAATCGGATATCGACGCGACTTGTTTGTGTAATCACTTCAACGTTTTTTTCGCTCACTCTGCGATTTCCTTTTTCTTGAAATTCGTTCAGGAGCTCTTCGTTTATTTCTGATGCGTCGTCTGTTAATATTGATTTATGTTTACGCTGTTTTGGCGCAGTTTTCGTGAACTTCTTGGGTTTCGTACCTGTCTGTTCTGGGGTTGTGTTTTTCACGCCTTTCTTGTGCGAGGCTATCTTTTTCGTGCCGTCGCTTTCACTATCTAATGCGTTGTCTTCTGATGAGATTAGCGTTAGTTCGCTGAAAAACGTGTCCAAAACTTCTTTCCTGCGCTTCTTTGTAAATGGATCAGTATCGCGCGTTTCAAAATCCGGTTCTTTTGCATTTCCTAGCAGATTGTCATGCAATCGCGCTTTTCGGGTTTCGATGTCCCCGTCGGTTCGTAATTCTAATCTCGCGAGGTGCCTATTGATGTCCTCGCTTTTTAGTGACCGTGTGAAGCTCGTGGTCTGTGGGTTTATTCCATTGTTTGTCGTTAAACGTTTTTAATCTACAAATCCCGTTATGTTATCCTAAAATCTTTCACGCCCCGGTGTCCCGTCGTTATACGCGCGAGCTTCACGCGACACAAAAATATCTCCAGTTGGCTCAGACGATGGAGCATAAGGGTTCTCAACCCTCCAATAATTTTTGGGGCGGTGGAAATAACTCCAATAGGTAAATCGTGAATATCTGGTAAAACATAAATATATTCTAAATTCAAGCTCTTTACATAATTCGCATCACTCTATTCAATGTCGCGGTAATATATTCAGACTGCGCCGCTGCGCGTCTTTATCCGCATTAAGGCGTACGTATATATATAAACAATTATGAAAAATCAGTTGCTCGGCTCTCGCGAATGCGAGCAAGGAAGCGTCGGGTACGTCGCGCGGATTTTTGCGCAGCGAACGATCGCGCGCAGTAATGAATTTGACCCGCTCGCGACTTCGAAAATGTCGCGCAATTTCTGTGAGCGGCCGACGGTTCGGTTCGCGCTCTTACTTGCCGCACGAATGAGAGAGAGAGAGAGAGAGAGAGAGATTAGGTGTGCTCAGCCTCCAAATGGCACACCTACAGCGACAGCAATCACTCTGTCTTCCGTTGCCGATCCTGGGTCTATCTTGGTGGCCCTGTTGCTGACTGCTACGGCTCCTCCGATCTCGAGTCCGACGCCCTGAAGCGGAAGTAGCTGGGAGTCGAGCGAGTCGTTGTCTCGTGCGCGCTCTCTTGCTCTCTCGGCCAGCGCTTTGTAGTTTCGCTGCTCGTCTCCACGTGGCCCAGGGCTCGTCCGGCAGTGAATTCAGCCAAATAACGGTCTGGCACCGCTTCCGACGATCGCTTGGCCCGTGGCGGGTCCTTGCGCGCTAAGTTGCGCTTTTTCTCGCGGCGCGGAACGATTCGCGCCGCGAAGGGCCTCGCGGCTCCTAATCGGTGATAGACGCGAGCTTGCGTCCGCACTTTACACTAGCCGGCGTAACAAGGCCGAGCCTCTCTTCTCGAACCGCTCTCCTTGCTCCGTTTTCTTTTTCCTTATTCGACATTCTTGTCGCACTCTCTCTCTATCTCTAGCGCGTCTATTGTCGCGCTTTTCTCTCTCTCTTTCTGTTGCGCGACGTTCCAATAACCGCGGTTCGTCGCGAGTCGTTAATTTTCTGTGGTCCTCGTCTCGTCTGTTCATATGTGTGTTGCGTCTCCTGACGCTTCCTTTCCCGATTTCGCGATGATGTGGAATATTCCACTCGCGTTTGTAATGCAGCGTAAATGCCGCGTTACAAACTTGTTGTAATATACTTTTATTCGAGTGTAATTTTTGTTGTTTTTTTTTAATTTTCTTTATAGACATAATAATGGGATAATGGTCATTAAATGGCACTTGTAGTATGTAATTCTTGTAATTTATGTTATTTAATGTGATACAAAAATTGTCAATGTCTAGTTATATTCTTGTGACCTGGGCAGTATCTATTCATTAACAATTCTTGTAGAAATTCTTGGTCTAGTGGATCTTCATTTAATATATCACAATTAAAATCTCCGACTAATATATTATTTTTAAATTTTTATTATGCTTCAATAAATCTTTAATGTTTAATAAAAATTCAGTCTTATGTATGTCGTGAGATCTATAAATTACTGATAATACTATTACTTTCTTATTCACTAGTGTAATTTTGGAGTTAATTATTTTAAGTTTGTTAATCTGTAGGATCTCAGTTGTTTCTGTAAGATTGTCTCTAAAATAAATTACTACTCCGTCCGATCTATTTACTCTATTATTATTATAATACATTTTGTAATTTGGAATATTGAAAATTTTATGATGCTCTAACTTCCATGTTTCAGTGCAAACAATGATGTTTGGTTTAACTTTTAAATTATTTAAAAATACTAACATTTTATTATAATTTGCATTTAAACTTCTAACATTTATGCATAGTATGTATTCCTTATCATTAATTAAATGTGAATTTAAACTATCTAGGCTGTCTATTATTATTTCTTTGTTAATAATTTCGTCATGTATATCATTTTCCTTACTATTAAGCATTATTCGCTCTTGGTACCATATATGCTGATGTTGTAGTTGAGCCTGTCGATCTTGCAATTCTTTGTCTGTTGGTATTGTTGCGCTCGAATGCATTTACTGCTTATTGCGTTGATACGTTGGCTCTAGTGGGTAGTCTGTTGTTTCAATGAATTTTTTAATTTTGTTATTTAGCATGTTGCATTTATCACTATCTAATGCCGAATGGTTTGTATCATAATATGTGTTGAATTTCCTGTTCTGATATTCACAATTTGGACACGTAGAAGTCTCTGAGTTGCATATCTGTGCTGTGTGATTAGCTACACATTGCGTGCACGTCGCTCGATTAGCACATTTTTTGCCACTGTGGCCGAATCTCGCGCACTTAGGATACGGATTTGTATTTATGATATCAAATACTCTATAGTTTTGATATCAAACGAAAAGTCTGTTCTTGTTTTCACGAATTTGTTTGTATATGCTAGGTGTGACAGCGATTAATGCTGTTATTAAATTTGCTTTATTGGCATATGAATGGATCACTTTACACTTGTCATCACTGTTGTTAAAATTCCTTTGATTTAGGTCGTCCTCTATTATATATATAAATATATAAATTTAAATGTTAATTTAAAACTTATTTGATATTAAAATTGATTAACTATAACAGAATTCTTAAAAATTTCTGTAATAATATTCTTTATTTTAACGTAGAAAATTTAATTAAAAAACTACAATATTGTTTCTTTAATAATATTATTAAAACTATATATAAAAACAGACTTGGATACATTTGACTTGTATACATTTGACTTATTTAAAAGTTTTTTAGGAGATTTCAAAACTTTTCTAGAGACAAAGTTTAAACATATTGGTCTATATTAAACTTCTTTTAAAAACTTTTCTTCATTCTATTCACATTGTTTATATCAAAGTAAGTTTAAAATACTAGTTTTCACAAATCTTACATTAAATAACTATAATATATATTAAAAATGCTCAGGAACATTAATTATATGAATAAAAAAATTCTTTAATATTTTAATTAATTTATGCTGCTCTTATGTTACAAATGGAAAAATATATATTGTTTTTAACGATATTCAACCATTTTACGAAAAAAAGATTGACTTTGTCAAAATCATCATTAACATAACACCTTAGTCGCACAACCAATCCTCTCTCCTCTCTGATTATCTTTCTCATTTCCTGCTCCATTTTTCATTCCCCCCACGTTAGATCATTATCTATATTATATTGTGGTTCCTTTCAACTTTGCTTTGCTCTGAATTACTTTCATTTTCCCTCCCACTTCTCACACTCTACTCCTATTTTATCCCCCCCTTTGTCAAATCCTCCATGTGCTTCACTCCTCTACCACTATGTTTAACTTTTCTTTAATCCAATTCTGTACATACCTTTTTTCACTCCTTATCCTTTCCACTCCCGTAATTATTATGTTTTTCCTTCTCCTCCCCTTGTCCAGTTCCTCTAGACTTTTTCTTATTTCTGCTTCTAGCTCCTTCTACCTTTCGTTTCTCTTATTTCTTTCCCTCTCTTCGTCCTCTATTCTTTGTTTCCACTCCCCTGCGTTCCCCTCCAAGCATCCCTTATGTCATAAGCTCTCTTGCCACTTCATATACTTTCTCTTCTAATCTCTTGTCTATCGCACTTCCCAGCTTCCCTATCTCCCCTTTCATCTCTTTTATGCTTTCTTTATTTTCCTTCGTTGTCTCCTCTATCTCCATAACTTTCCTCTCTGTTATTTTCCATTTCTCGTTTCACACCCTCAGGGTTTCGCTAAATTTCTCTCTCTCTTCATTTGATTTTTTCTCTTTTCTATATTGTTTTTTTCCATCTCCCCCAATCTTTCTATATACTTTTCCATCTCCTTACCTTCTATATCTTCATCTTTTCTTTCTTTATCCTCCTCTTTACCTTCTATATCTTCCTTATCTATTTCTCGCCTGGCTTTTTTGACTAGAAATTTTGATATGCTTTCATTTGGACTATCTCTTGTTTTCCTCTTCCCTTCTATCCTTTTTCTTTTTGCTTGTCTATTGATTTCAAACTCCCCCAATAAATCCCTCTCAATCTGTGCGTATTCTCCTAGTGTTGAGTGGTCTTCACTCACACTCTTACTCCTTCCCATTCTGCTTATTGTATTCACTTTCACTTGTTCACACGCTTTCTCCAATCTCCGCATTCTCTATGCCCGATTACACAGGCCCACAAAAAAAAAGTTTCCTGCGCGGTAGACCAGACTACGTGAATTTAATGTTTTTGGGGTCGCTGAATCCGAATCCGTGGTCCATTTGACACGGTCAGGTCAGGCCAAGGTCAAATTCAGAAAATAAATCGCAAACAAAGATAACTGATATATCTATATGTATTTGGGGTCGCTGAATCCGAATCCGTGGTCCATTTGACCCAGTCCTGTGAAGGTCGAGGTCAGGCCAAGGTCAAATTCAGATTATAAATCGCAAACAGAATTAACTAGTATATCTATACGTATTTGGGGTCGCTGAATCTGAATCCGTGGTCCATTTGACCCGGTCACGTCAGGGTCAAGGTCAGAAGAATGTCAAATTTAGAAAATGTATCGTAGAATGCAGGTGTTTCATGTAGTAAACTATATAATTTCGTTAAAATGCGCCATGAATTCCATGTATTGTTTTCCCGCTGAAAAAAAAATTCGCAACCCGATTAACCCCTACTCGTCAGAATTTTTTGTAACCTCAAGAAATACCTTAAAATCCACCAAAACCTTCAAATACATTGCTTTATCTGTAAAACTATCTCTAAAATCCCATAACCACTCAATCCCACGACCCTTAGATACCTCAGGACCTTACGTCGATAACCCCGAACATTGCCCAATAAAATCAGATTATCCCATAACACGATAACTACATAACCTAAGACAATCTGCTCTTCCTTAATCTTTTATCCCCAAATGACCTGTGAAGTGTATTGCGTTTGCGCTTTTTACTATTGTCAGTGTTTTCTCTTTTTAATGTCCAACAGTAGTCAGCCATCATATGTGCATTCTACCTACCCTGATAACGTCTTTTCATTTCCTTCATATCTTGATGAAAGCGTTCTCCTTGTTCTTCGCTGTAATCCCCAAGATTTTGTGGGAAGTTATCAAGATGCGAATCGAGAAAATGCAACTTGTAACTCATCAAACAGCCCAATTTCTCATAGTTTTTTAGCATTTCGACTACCAATTCCCTATAGTTTCCACTCTTGTGATTACCCAAAAAATTTTCAACTACGCTTTTAAAGCTCAGCCATGCAACTCGTTCTTTCTCGGACATTGTGTTAACGAATGATTCATCTCTTAATAACTTACGAATTTGAGGTCCATAATAATGATGATGAAGATCAGGAATAGTATGTACCGACAGAAAAAGATACCTCAATACGGACGTTCAATCAAGGGGATCAGAATGATTTAGTCAGAGACCTTGCTCTGCCAAAAGATGTAGCAGAATTGCTAGCTTCAAGACTAAAAGAAATAAATATGCTCTCCAAAGGAACGGAAGTTTCATTTTATCGTAATAGGGTTGAGCCTTTCCGAAAATATGTTATTGAAGAAGGAGATTTGGTGTATTGCAATGAGGTTTGTGGCCTCATGAATGAGTTAAAAGAGAATATATACGAACCCAATGATTGGAGGCTATTTATAGATTCCTCTGAACGAAGTCTCAAAGCAGTGTTATTAAATAACACAAATGTGTATGGTCCTGTAACCGTAGCCCATTCGGTAACGCTTAAGGAAAAATATGAAAATATTGAGATGGTTTTGAATAAGATTAAATACACAGAACACAATTGGCAGATTTGTGGGGATCTTAAGATACTCACACTAATTCTGGGTCAGCAATCTGGTTTCACGAAGTTTCCTTGCTTTATGTGCCTGTGGGACAATCAAGATCGGAGTAGTCATTATACTAAAAAAGATTGGCCAGCTCGAGCAACAATGCTAACTGGATCTATGAACATCATAAACAAACCCTTGATTGAGCCTTCAAAGATTCTCCTTCCTCCTTTGCACATAAAACTTGGTTTAATGAAACAATATGTAAAAGCTTTGGATAAGGAAGGACAATGTTTCACTTACTTGGTTAAACAATTTCCAGCTTTACCTAGTGCAAAATTGAAAGAAGGTCTATTTGATGGACCTCAAATTTTTAAGTTATTAAGAGATGAATCATTCGTTAACATAATGTCCGAGAAAGAACGAGCTGCATGGCTGAGCTTTAAAATCGATATCTCGGATGCCGGGGAAAGCTTCGCGTTGAGCGAAGGGCAATTGAACGACGAATCGGCCCTGCTCGTTGCTGCAAATATTGATCACAGTACTCTTCGCTCGGGGAGAGCGTAGCAGTAGTCGGTACTTCCTCGATCTCCCAAAAGCGAGAAAGCACCTCGTTGAGCGATGGCTCAGTCACCGTGTGAAAGGCGGTCAGAATCCACCCGAATGCGGTGTTCTGAGCTATCGGCCCGTCCTTTTTCCCATGCACGAGTCCTTCGCGCAGGATAATTGCGTACACATCAGCGCCTAAAATCAAATCGATTTTTCCCGGTGTGTGATAATGCGGATCGGCTAAAGGGAGATCTAGAAGATGAGTCCATTCTGTTGCGGAAATCTTTACCGACGGTAGAAGGCCGGTTAGCTCAGGCAGAATGAGTGCAGTGCAATTGCACTCGAAAGCACTGTCAATGCGTGAGCGAAGAGCGATTTGAAGTTCGCCTCTTGCTTTCGACGTCGAATGACCGCCGACGCCGAATATCTCGATGGAAACGGCGCGGCGTTTACTTGAAACTGTGCCGATAAACGCTCGGAAATAAACGAGCGTTGGGCTCCCGGGTCGATGAGTGCCCGAGCGGAAAGTGAATTGCCACAACGATCGCGCACGATGATCACAGCCATAGCCAACAAAGCAGATTTCTGCAATGACGCCAAGTGCGTCGTGACCGATGCGGTCGAAACGGCGTGCGCGTGAGGTTCGCTATCTCGAATCTCATCGGCTGAAGGAGGAGCGGTTTGAGAGTTTTGCTGTGCATCGAAATGCAACATCGTATGATGCAGCTGCCTGCATTCAATACAACGGTTCGGTGATTTGCACGACTGTGCGGTGTGCGTTTTCCGAAGGCAATTAATGCAAGAATTCGTCTTTTTGCAGTACGAATAGCGCTCGTGCGGGCTCATTGCCCTGAATTGATCGCACGAATTAATCCAGTGCTTACCTTGGCATAACGTGCAAAACGGGGAAACTGCATTGGGTTTGGATTTTGTATCCGGCACTCCGGCGGAATGCGCGGAGGCAGCTTCCGATTTTTTCGATATTTGCTTCGGGGATTGAGTGGATGAACCGCCCACCGTGCGCGAATCCGCTTGATGCTGCGCTGAATCGGGAGAATCGATGCGCCGTTGCAAAAATGAAAGAAGATCCGCGTAGGTGTAGAACCCTTCTTTGCCTTCTTGCGAAATTTCCCACGTTTCACGCGTGTGAGTGTCAAGTTTTTGCGAAATGCAGTAAACGAACCAGTTGTCGTATTGATTAACGACACAGCCGAGCCTTTCAAGACCGCGAACTGCAACGACAACTGCATCGAGCAATTCCTCGAGATCATGCAGATTCTTGGAGCGAACTGACGGTAGATGAACTAACGCGTCGAGATGATTAGCCAGTCGCTTGCGCGAATTGTCGTAACGAGTCGCAAGAATATCCCAAGCGACCTTGAAGTTTTCCGCGGTGACCTCCATACCTTGGAGGCGCGCGGCGGCCTTTCCTTCGACAGAGCTGAGGAGATATTGGAGTTTATCGACTTCCGAATATTCCCTTTTATTAGCGATAAGCGAGGAGAACCGTTGCTTGAATGACTCCCATTCACTCTGTTTGCCGTTGAATACTGGAAGCGAAACACGTGGTACCTTGATGTGGTCGGAGATCGGAGCGCGTACCGCATCGCGTGGAGGCGGTGTGCCGGCCTGCCCGTTCGCTACTTGAACTGGATTTGGCGGCGGCGCGCGAAACCGCTCAACATCGGCATTGAGTTCCGCGAGCGCCGTGATATACGCGTTCTCCGCAATGTTAAAATACTGTTTCGAAAAATATTCATGTTCCTTTTTCTCCGTTTCGTACTGGAGCAGGGATTCATGGCGCTTGAACAAATCATTATAATATCGCTCGAGCAATTTGACTCGCGCCTCGAGATAAGTAGCGGTGATCGTTTCCGGAGATTTCTTCTCCTTCGTATTTTTGAGGAAATTGGCAATATACGTCACCGTGCGGACCTGCGCAATTAGCAACGCGTCCGCCATTGTTTGAAGCAAAACGTGAGACCTGGAGCGAGAGCTTTGTTGATCGGATTTTCCGACACGAAAGTTTCGAGAATGCAGGGCAATGCACACTGAATTTTTGACTAAATTCGCGCGAGAAGCTATTTTTCGAAACGATATTGGAATTTGAAATGTACGCAGAACTTCTGCGTGAATTCGTGTAAACGGTAGATAATTTTTCGAACAATAATCGAATATGCTACGTGCGCCGAACCCTTGATTAAATTCGCGCTAGACCGCTTCGTAATTAACTACCTGCTCGCCGGGAGCTGTGACTTGTACCTGGAGTGTGATGCCGATACCTGAAGGCTAGAGCTTACCGTTACTTGAAGCCTGGTTTAGCGCCGAAGATGGCCGATAAAGCATGCAGGCGAGACGAGAAGGCGAAGCTGCTTGAAGTCCCTGGGTGATGATCGGCTGCCTCTTGGGTGAGAGATGAAGTTGAGCTCCAGGGCAGACAGTTGAATGTTGAAGCGTCGCTCCTTCTCCTGTTGTCTTGAGAACGAAGGAAATTCCGGACGAACGATGACGACACGAAAATTAACCACGCTCTGCTACCAGAAATATGTCCGAAATATTGCCAGCGAGGAGAGGGAGCGGGAATGGAAATTGAAATGTTTCCTTCGAGTTAAGGAAAAATCTTAATTATATTTAATTACAATAATATAGCACAAAGGGGAGCACATTTTGCAGTAAAAAGAAACCGCGTTTCGTTGTCTCTCTCGGAGCGGTCGCGACCCGATCTTGAGCGGAGCGCCGCAGAAAAAAAAGGGACGCAACGCGTTCACAGGCGTCGCGATGGCCGAGCTGTTCCCTGCTTGATTTTCGAGGCCTAAGTACCTCAACGAGCGCGCGACACGAAAACCGAAAATTGGGAGAGGTCTCGCGTGGCCCGGGAAGGGGGTGCGCAGTTAGCACGCACCGATAACGTAAATCGGAACGTCGCGCACATGGCGTGATGCGACGAAGTCGCGCTCGACCTTTGTGCAGCTGAGGAATTTACCTCCCCTTTTCCTGGGGCAAGGTGAGAACGCTCGAACAATAAAAACAAACACCGCGACAGTGAAATAAGTAGTATTTCACTGAACAAGCGTAGATGAAATTTTTTTGGGTAATCACAAGAGCGGAAACTATAGGGAATTGGTAGTCGAAATGCTCAAAAACTATGAGAAATTGGGCTGTTTGATGAGTTACAAGCTGCATTTTCTCGATTCGCATCTTCATAACTTCCCACAAAATCTTGGGGATTACAGCGAAGAACAAGCAGAACGCTTTCATCAAGATATGAAGGAAATGAAAAGACGTTATCAGGGTAGGTGGAATGCACATATGATGGCTGACTACTGTTGCGCATTAAAAAGAGAGAACACTGACAATAGTAAAAAGCGCAAACGCAATACACTTCACAGGTCATTTGGGGATAAAAGAGTAAGGAAGAGCAGATTGTCTTAGGTTATGGAGTTATCGTGTTATGGGATAATCTGATTTTATTGGGCAATGTCCAGGGTTATCGACGTAAGGTCCTGAGGTATCTAAGGTTCGTGGGATTGAGTGGTTATGGGATTTTAGATATAGTTTTACAGATAAAGCAATGTATTTGATGGTTTTGGTGGATTTTGAGGTATTTTTTGAGGTTAGAAAAAAATTCTGACGAGTAGGGGTTAATCGGGTTGCGAATTTGTTTGCAGCGGGAAAAAAATACATGGAACTCATGGCGCGTTTTAACGAAATTATATAGTTTACTATATGAAACACCTGAATTCCACGATACATTTTCTAAATTTGACATTCTTCTGACCTTGACCCTGACGTGACCGGGTCAAATGGACTACGGATTCGGATTCAGCGACCCCAAATACATATAGATATACTAGTTAATTTTGTTTGCGATTTATTTTCTGAATTTGACCTTGACCTGACCTTGACCCTGACGTGACCGGGTCAAATGGACCACGGACTCGGATTCAACGACCCGAAAAACATTAAATTTACGTGGTCTGGTCTACCACGCAGATAACTTTTTGTTTTTGTGGGCCTGTGTTATCCTTCTCTCTCACTCCCCACGCCACGCGTTTCTTTCCCCTGCCTCCTCCCTTTCCCCTTCTCCCCCCTGTCCTTGTTTTTCCACTCACTTTTTTACTCTTTTTTTCCTCTTCCAATACCTTAATCTTTTATTTTTTTCTGTTAATTCCTTCCTCACCTTTTCCTTACTTTAAACAGACACTCTCGTGAACACGCCTACTCCTGTGCACTGCTAGCAGCGCCCCCCTCTGATTGTATATATTTTATTGTAAAATGTAATTATTTGAATTGTATATATTTTATTGTATTGTATTTGTTTTATAAGTATGACGGTGATAGATAATTAAGATTGATTTAAACTTTAGCAATATTTAAAAAAAAAAAGAATATAATTGACTGTCATATAATTATTTACTAGCTGTATATTCCTCACTCCTAACGTCGCTCGGTAAAGCAAACAATTGTGCTTTTTTGTTGTTATTTCTGTTATTTGAAAAAAGTGTTATAACCAATAACGGTAACCTTCTTATTTTAGAATAATTATGTAATACAAAGATAAAATAATACTATATTAACTATGACGTACGGAAAAAGCTTTATAGACTCAATACAATATGTTAAAATTAATTAAACATATCTATAAAATATATCGCTAATTACCTCAATTAAAATTGGTAAATGTAATTATAATTTTGAAAATGCAATTTGAAAATGTTGATTTTTATATGAAATTTTTTAAAAGTTTTCGTTTTATTTAAAAATCTTTAGAAAAGTATGTTTTTGTTTAAGGAGGTTCAGGGGTAAAATAAAAACGTAGAGAACTGCGTAAAATTGTAGTGTATGGTATTGTAGAGCATTAGTAGTAGTCTACCTGAATTTTTTCAATATTTATTACCGGGCATTTTTTCGAGAAAATAAAATTAGAAATGTTAACTTTTAATAAAGGCTCTTATGAGGACACTTGGTCTTATAGCACATTTTGGTTATAATTTGTTAAAAATAGAATATAGAAAACGCAGAAACTCTAAAAGATTCACGGTTCAATAGAGAAATAAATAATGAATACTTTTTGTCCTTGGACAAAGTTTGTTACCGACCATTTCAGTGAGAAACAGTTGAAAATGTAAACAAAACAGCGAGTTCGGCGGCCGCAAGGGGCCTTGCGCACGGTCCGGGGAGACTCCGCTCTCTTCCTCTTCCGCATAAAATCCCTGAACCTTCTTAAAATGTTTATCATTCGTTTAATGATATTTAACTTCCTTTAAAAATATTTATTTTTGTTTAAAAATATTTCTATATCTAGTTGAAATTGTCCACTTTAAACATTTTTAAACAAAAATAAATACTTTAAAGGAAGTTAAATATTATTTATACCTAAATGAAGAAGATAATTATGAAGATACTTATTAAACGAATTTGTAGGTACTAACTTATATGATATTGATTCTTTCCTTAAAATAACGTGAAACATTTAATTTTGTAATGCACGGTTTTTTGAGAAACAATGATGGTAGTGAAAATAAATGTTTATATATTGATGGCCCGATAGGAAGTAGAAATTCTTATTACGTAATTCACTAATTTGTTATTTACTTCAAGAAATCATTCCTATATTACCAGTTGCGTGGTCAACGATAGGAACAATACATGGAGAAGTAAAAGAATACATTAGTATTGAATCATCTAATTATGATAATAATATAGATTTAGGAAATACTCTACTAATTGAATTCCTGAATTCGCTAACGCCAAATGATTTCTTCTTTATAAATTGATATTAAAAGAAGGCGCTATTATAATACTATTGTCCGCACCTTGCCGAAGGCCGGCCTCATGGCCGACCGGTTGATGGACTTACGGGAGCGGTCTTCCTATGAACGGAAGGGAACTCCCTAACTAATGGCGCGCCATCGCGTTTGCTGTGCGATACTGCCCGTGCGCCGGCATAGGGAGACCCTGGATGGGGCAGCGAACGGAAGTGACCTGAACCACCTTTGGCTTTTGCTGCTGACAAGACGGGAGACCGACGTCCTATCCAGTCCCGGCAAATCGGCATCGGCAAGTGCGTCACGTAATCCTTGCCGGAAACTCTGCAGAGAGCTGAACTCCTTGTTTGGGGAGGGAGGAGGTCATAAAATAAATAAATAAAATAAATAAATAAAATCATAAAAATAATTTTTGCCTTTTTCAAACAATTCTCTAGCATTAATTGGATTATGAAAAATACATACGTAAGTAAACAAGAGAGAGAGAGCGCTAGAGAGAGAGAGGAAGAGGGAGAGATAAATAGACAGGAAGACAGATAAATAGATAGATAGATAGATAGATGCGAGAGAGATAGTGTGAGAAGCAGATAGACAGTTAGACAGATAGATAGATACATAGAAAGACTGAGACACAGATAGATAGACGGGCAGGGGAGTCACTTGTAAGTATTACGGGCCGGTGTCAACACTACGCTTACCTTGTCTTGGTTCTACTGGATGTTTTCTAATATTCCTTCCTCGGTGCTCTCTGTTGCCTAGACTTTGTTCCAGACATCGAGCATTCTCCTGGTTCCGTCTCTGTCACCGTATGTATTGTTGCTCGCGGTGCTCGGCCTGTGTGTTTGGCCATCCGCAGTAACTGACCGGCTGGCGAAGTCTATCAGGCCTACGTTTACCACGCTTTGTTGAATGTTGTTCTTGCTAGATGTTGTAGCTGTGTATGGGTAGCTCTCCCCAATAACCCTCTTGGGGTAAAACTAGTGTTTTGTCACACACTCTCCAAATTGGTTTTAATTGTCCGTAGCACTGGACAGGGGCCCTTAAGAGGAACTACCACTCGAAACGTGTTGTGTTGCGTTGCTGCGAAAAGCGTTGTGTCGACGTTCCCGTTACCCAGGGAGTCGCGCGTGGATCTGGAAGTAGATGTATCTCTCACATACACTTAATTAAGCATATGATCACCGAGTGACTCCCCTGTCCATCTATCTATCATCTATCTATCTACCTGTCTAACTGTATATCTGTTTCTCACACTGTCTCTCTCGCATCTGTCTATCTATTTATCTGTCTTCCTGTCTATTTATCTCTCCCTCTCCCTCTCTCTCTCTATCGCTCTCTCTTGTTTAGTTACGTATGTATTTTTCATAATCCAATTAATGCTAGAGAATTGTTTGAAAAATGCAAAAATTATTTTTATGATTTACAATAACTTATAAGGCCCAAATCTTGATGTAAAACCATTATAAGGCTAGAAAAATTATAAGGCTCAAAAAATGTAGGACACCAAAATTTTAAAACCCAAACAATATAAGGTCGAAACAATGTAGGACCCAAAAATCATAAAGCTAGAAAAGTTATAGGGTCCAAATAATGCAGGGTCCAAAAAATTGTGAGGCCCAGAAATTATAAGGCCCAGAAAAGGTAGACCCTAAAAATATAGAAGGTCCAACAATTAAAAGTCCCACTTTTTAGGGGTTTAGGTGCAACTTTTTCTTTGCAGGGCCGGAAAGGATTCTCACTTTAATATATATAGGAAGGGTTATACTGCTTATTTATTTATGTTATATTATATTATAAAATATTGTATTTTTGTTTTATAAAAAATACAAGTCAGGTCTCTCTCTCTGTCTACTGTCTCTCTCTCTTTCTATTTTTAGGCTACAAAGAGATACTGAGATTGAACCATACTATCGACGACTTGAATGGCTATCCCTTGCTCAACGCAGACAATATTAAATGGGCATGATACTCTATAAATTGTTTACCTTAAAACGACCAGGATACCTCGCTGATCTCTTTCCTGAACAGAAGCGGAGTTAAGGCGCACAGCTAGGGGACACACGTTGTCTTTGCCAGTGCATTTGCGCAAACCGAAATTTATAGGCGTACTTTTTCGATTCAGGGTATGCATTTCTGGGTCTTGCTACCTACTGGGATTAGGTTGAGTGCAACTCGTTTAAAAAAAATAGTATGTGCAACTCGTGTGTTGTCACTCTCGCTTCGCTCAGGCGACAGACTTCACACGTTAGAAATCGCCTGCTTCTCGCACTTGTAGCACAATGTACTACTCTCGCATTTTAGACTTTTCTGATGGTCCCAATATACTAATTTCAAACGCATGCGCAGCAGGAAATTTCTGAACGTGAAAAATTTTTGGAGAAGAAATCGGCCAAACCAAAGTTCTAACATCTTTTTCTCTTGACTGAGTGGATGGATTTTGATGAAACTTTTTTCAAATGACAGGCAATTCAGAAATCTTTCACGCAACATCCATAAGTTTTATCTTTAGGCTTTGAAAAGATATAAGATACGAATTTATCGAGAAGGCAAAAATGGATTAAGGTCGCGCACTTGGACTTGGACGCATACCTGTCTTTAACGCAATTTGATTGTGTCTAATTGTATATTTAACTGTGTTTGCCTTGCTCACTTTGATGCTGGCCAGCCTAATTCTTGGGGCACGGCTGTAGCTACCGAGTAACTGCAGCGGGGAGGTACTGGTGTGGTGAAGGAGAGTGGACTGAGAGCGGGCTTTCTCAATGTGAATTCTCTTAGAGCTCACATTGTGCATTCCGTCAATTTCTTAGCGATAATTCATCCAACCATCTTTTCGGAATCGCCGAGTCGTGGCTTAGCCCAGTCGTAGATGATAGATTCATTCAGATCAATGGGGTTAGTGCTTTACGTCAGGATCGTAATGTGAATGGTGGTGGTGTTGCCCTTTATATTCGTAATGATTATAAAGTTAAAAGCCTTGCTAAATCCAATAGCACAAGACCTGGCAAGCCAGGTATTCCTGAATTTACCTTAAGTGAGGTTCAAAGGGGTAACATGCCACCAATCCTAGTTGGTGTTATTTATCGGCCTCAGAAAATAGCTTTCAATTGCGATCCTGATTTCCTCAGTTCCCTGAGAGACCTTTGTGGTCATTACAGCCAGAAGTTGATTATGGGTGATCTGAATGCAAATCTGTTGTTGAAGACTGGTAAGTTTGAGTTCATTCATCCATTAGCTGATGAAGTCTCAGCTAATATCATCCAGCACGGCTCGACGCATCATACTGAGATATCCCACACATAGATTGACTCAATATGTGTAGACGATAACGACACGGTACATGACTACGGGAATAGTCTGGCGCCCTTTCGCAGCAAGCACAACATCATCGATGTTAATTCTCTATGATTAATATTCGCGTTGCGTCTCATCCTAGAGAGACTTTCAGTTTTAGAAGCTATAATAAGATAACCTCGGTTGAACTCAATGAGTTTTTGTGTCACTGCGATTGTTCGACTTTGTCGACAAATACTTTAGAGTCTAGCTTCGACATAAATGGGGTGCTTGAATGTCTCAGTGTCAATCCATTGGAGGCTATAAATGAACTTGCTCCGTTGAAAACTGTAACTCATCGTAGAGGAAAAGCTCCATGGATGGGCGCTGGGCTTCAGCTACTCACAGACAAATGCAATACTACGCATAGATGGTACCAGAGGACAGGGAGATCCGTGATCCTGGATCAATTTCTTCGTTTACGCAACGAGGTTGAGATCCGTATGGATCAAGAGCGTACCTCCTATCTCGGTAATCAACTTTCTGACGCTCTTCATCAAAGGAAACATATTTGGAGGTACATGCATAATCTCGGCCTCATGCCTAAAAGCAAGGAGGAGCTGCATGGTTTCACCCCGGAGAAGCTGAACTCTCACTTTGCGGGTGTGTCAGTCGCGCCCAATGAGAATATAGATAATGTGATGGATATCATACAGTCGGCGTCTGATGTTGGTTTTTCTTTTCAACCAGTTTCCTTTTCCGATGTAGTTCTCGACATTTCTCATTTTTCATCGCAGGCGAGGGATGTGGATGACGTACTGCAGAGTATTGTAGTGAAGTCCCTGCCAGTGTTGGCGAATTATATAGTTCGTTTATTCAACTCCTCCTTTGCTCAGGGGATCGTTCCGAACACCTGGAGGAGGGCACACTTAGTGGCTTTAAAAAAGATTTTAGCTCCATCCTCAGTTTCGGATTTTCGTCCCATCGCCCTACTGTGTTTTCTTTCTAAGGTACTCGAGAAGATTGTTGACTCTCAAATTACCAGCTATCTCTCCAGAACCGTCAATATCACAGGGGTTGGTCCTCGGACCTTTGCTCTTCAGTCTGTATATCAATGACCTTAAAGACCTCTTCGGTCGTGGGACGGTCAAGCACATTCTATATGCCAATGACCTCCAGATTTACCTGCAAGTTCTTGCGGGTGAACTTCTGGAGGGCATAGCTCGCCTGTCAGATGCGGCACGATTGGTGTCGATGTGGGCCGAGAGCTTATCCGTCCGTGTCAATGCTGGCAAGACCAAAGCCATTTTATTTGGTTCTCGTAAATACGTTAATGATTTGGTCAAAATGGGATTACCAGACGTTGATATGGGGGGTGGAGTGCTTCTATCTTTTTCCGACACCGTCGTGAGTGTTGGTGTTACATTAGATAGTAAATTAACGTGGAAACCACAGGTGCATTCTATAATTAATAAAGTCAATATTGCCCTTTATAGTCTGCGGTTTATAAGAGCATGTACCACCGAGGTATTACGCAGAAGGCTGGTTGAAGCTCTAGTCTTACCCCATCTTGATTAATGCGCTGTAGTGTGTCTTGACGCGTCAGACGAACAAAGGATTAGGCTACAAAGACTTAATAACACATGTGTGCGATTTATCTACGGTGTTAGGAGGAACGAGTACATCACCCCCTTCAAAATCGGAGGATGTATTTTTCTGCGATTTAAATTGTATAAAATCCTTCGACCTAATGAACCAGGGTATTTATCAGAATTTTTTATTCAACACCAGTCCAGGTGTGCTAGCAGGGGTGATGCAGAAGAATTCTTGGAGTCAAGAGTGCACACGGAATCTGGTATGAGATCTTTCCAGGCTCAGTGTACGCCCTATTGGAACTCTCTCCCAATAAGTCTACGCAACCTTCCACTTTTGTGCGGATTTAAAATGGCGGTCCTTAAACACCTCCTTGAACTCGACCCCTAGTCACTCAGAGACTGGGCCTGTGATCTTTGTGCGCCAAATATCTTAGAGTTACACCCACATAGGGGACAGACAGATGGCTTTTCTTTGTGTTAATTTATGTTGTTTTGTCCCCTACACATCGTTTTTAATTTTGTGAATGTATTTATTAGTGTGAGTGAGTGTATGTATGAAATGAGTGAATGTTTAAATTTTAGAATACAATTGTTTGTTTGTATTTTAAATAGGACGTTCTGTGATACTACTCTAAACATTTTAAGACTGATTATTGTATTAAATTTTAACTTATGCTGTGATATCACAGATAGTAAGTAATTAAGTGCAATATTTTATATAGATTAATGAAAAATGAAGACTATATTTTATAGAATATAAAACCATATGTATATGAGGCGTTTCACGTCAACTCTCCAAGCACGGCGCGCAAGCGCAAAAACACGCTGTGTTCAACTCGTGTTTAAACTACTTAAATGAACTCAACAAAAATACGTAAAACATAGATTTTGTGTATTTTTTCTCAGCTTTCCAATGGTGTAAGTATTTTTTCCGAAATTTTTTATTTTCACTTTTAAAAAATATAAAATTTGTTATATCTCGAAAAGTGTATTTTTAATATTTTTTTTAATACTTTTAATCGAAAGCTGAGGAGATTTTACATAGAAATCAATGTTTTGCACAGAGTGCAAATAATATTTACTATAAGATACACAACGCGAAAAAGAAGACGTACCGCCGCTCCGACGCGCCCGGCCCGCCTTACCGCGGTGCGCTATCCCGTACGAATACTTTTTTCATTAATTTTTCTTCCTTTAAAGCTGTAGTATTACTTTTTTTTTCTTTTTTGTTTAAGACTTGTTTTGGGAAAGATACAATATTCTGCCTCAAAGAGGTCTTTTGTAGCTTTAATTTTCTTTGACCTATTGGAATAATTGCATGAAATTGTAATGTTCCTGGAATAGACTTGGCTTTTTCTAGTCTTGATTTTAATTTTACAGCAGCTTCTTCGTAAGATTTCTTACTACTGTAAAAAACTATTGTTTCTTTGCAATAACTTGCAGCCCAGGTAAAGAGATCTTCTGGCGTTAATATCCGATGATTTGAAGAAAGTTGTAAGCTCGCTCGTTTTGCCCCTCTTTTTAAGTTCGCGCATAAAAATGCCATTCAGCTGGTATTCCAAAATCTTTTTCGTGGTAAATAAGATTTTCAAAATTACTTTTATTTTTAAAGTGCTGACCTGCTCCATCAGTTAAATAATAAATTTTTTTTACTGTGAAATGAGTTTGAAAATGGGATATTATAATTTTTTGATACTCATAAACTGCGATAGTATCATGGTTTAAATTATCAGAAAAAAACTATGTGCATATGTACGGAGTATCGCGCGGGGTAAGGCGGGCCGGGCGCGCCGGAGCGGCGGTACGTCTTCTTTTTCGCGTTGTATATCTTATAGTAAATATTATTTGCACTCTGTGCAAAACATTGATTTCTATGTAAAAGTATTAAAAAAAATATTAAAAATACACTTTTCGAGATATAACATATTTTATATTTTTTAAAGGTGAAAATAAAAAATTTCGGAAAAAATACTTACACCATTGGAAAGCTGAGAAAAGAATACGCAAAATCTATGTTTTACATATTTTTGTTGAGTTCATTTAGGTAGTTTAAACACGAGTTTAACACAGCGTGTTTTGGCGCTCGCGCGCCGTACTTGGAGAGTTGACGTGAAACGCCTCATATAGTTACCATTCAATTTTGTATTAATTTTCAAATAAACAAATATCTATCTATGTATCTGTCTATCTATATATCTGTCTCTCTCTCTGTTTCTGTTTCTGTCTCTAACTCTAACTCTGCCTCTGTCTCTGCTCTCCCCCTCTCTCTCGCTCTCTCTTCTTCCCCCTGTTCCTATCCTTATCTTTGTCTCTCTGTCTCTTTCTCTCCTTTTTTGGCCTGTCTCTGTATATCTCTCCGTCAATCTCTCTTTTCCTCTTCTTCTCCGTCTCCCTCTCTCTCTGTCTCTCTCTCGGTTTCTGCCTCTGTGTCTGTCTCTACCTCTGCCTCTGACTCTGACTCTGTCTCTGTCACTGCGTCAGTTTCTGCCTCTGCCTCAGCCTCTGCCTCTGCCTCTGCCTCAGCCTCTGTCTCTGCCTCTGCCTATCTCTCGCACCATCTTCTTCCCTCTCTCTCCCTCTTTCTCTCTGTTTCCCTCAGTCTCTCTCTCTCTCTCTCTCTCTCTCTCTCTCTCTCTCTTAAGAACAAAAATACTGACTTACACCTCGCACTAGGGGCAAGCAAGTGAGTTTCTGTTAACTTATTTTGTTTTTTCCCCTATACAATTTTAAAAGTGTGAGTGTATTTATTGAAGTGAGTGTGTATTGAATGACTGGGTTGAGTAAATGTTCTTTTTATTTTTAAATGTTTGTAAGATAGATATCGACTGCTTTGTAATTTTATTTATTTGTATTTTTAATCTAAGACGCTCTGTGATATTACTTATAAGGTTTGAGACATATTTTAAGACTGATTCTGAGACTGATCAAGTTATTATGCCTGTGATATCATAGAAAGACTGAATGCAATTTCCTATAAGAC
>UELU01122261.1:0-13796 GCA_900490025.1 Megastigmus dorsalis
ATTTGTTCTTTTTCTATTTTAAAGTTTTGATTTAATTCACCTTTTAATTCATTTTCAAACACTTCAATACTATTCTCATTCATACAATTCACTATTATTTTATCTTTGTTTTTAGTTATCACTTTCTTTGTTTGAATTGCCTTATTTTTTGTTAATATATTACACACTTTTTTTTCTAAATTTGTTTTATCGTTGTTGTTTATTTTAGTGATTATTAGTTTTGGTACTTTTTTGATCTTCTGTTTATGGACTTTTTGTGTTAAAGTTTCAGCATATGTTTTCATTTTAATGTTATCTGTTTTATTATTAGATGTTTTTTCTTTGGTTAAAAGTTCATTTAATATTTGTTTTTTTTCTTGCACTTCTTTATATAGTTGTTTAAGTAGATCATTTTCAATTTTTAGAGCTTCATTCTCACTTAGGTCTTCATAGATGGTTTCATTGTACTTTCCTTTGGGACTTTTGCTTATTTCAAAATTTTCTTGAATCTCTTGAATAATTTGTTGCTTTAGAATTTCTCTATCTTCGCGTTTGTAGAGCGCTATAAACTCGGCAACCTGTCCGCTGACTTCTCCATATGGTAACGTTGAGGTTAGGGCAAAATTAGGATGGTCTTGGCAGATGATAAAAGAGCTGCTTAGGAACTTTACAGGAACACCAGAATTGTGTTTAGCTACTACCTCGTTAGTATGTTGAAATTCACCACACAGAATACACACTACTGCTCCAACTTTCTGATTTGTATGACATTTATAGAACTTATTGAACGGAGCGGCATCGGGAGGCTCCTTGCCTGCCGACGCCATGTTGGCGAATTTTTTTATAATTATTATTATTTATTTTACAATATTTTTTCTCTAAAATCGGTATTTCATTTCCGAGTGCTGCCAAACATTTAAAAAAAATAAAATAAAAATAACTGACCGTTGCTACCTAGAGAAATTCATTAACTAATAAAATATTTTTGATTTTTTGATTTCAGATGAGCCAATGATGAGTTATGCGGTATACCGCAAGTCAATGGCTCAATTATGCATATTTTTCGATAAAAATGTTACAGAATACTAGCGTTTTTAATTTTAATAATACAGGCCCACAATCAAACAAAAGTACCCTGAACTGGAGGTGATACTACCTTATTCCTACGTATTTTGGTCTTCTAAACACGAATTTGAAATAAAAAATAAGGGTAGCCCTGCGTATTTTCGAGGTAACTAAGAAAAAAACGAATTTCAAGGTAACTTAAATTACGAAGTAAAAAAGTTTTTTCATTATTTCAGCAAGTGGTATTATGAAGTACTCAACACACATTTCAAAATCCATTTTGAATCACCTCCATACGATTTTTTGTCTCCAGGATATACCAATTGAAAGTTCATGAGCATTCAAAACCATACTTGCTCGTTCAATTTATTTGGTCTTGAAATACGTTTTGTAACTTTAAATCGGCGTATCTCGAACAAGCTTCAGATAGACCTGATATTGTAGCTTATGTAAAAGCCAAAAATTTCACGCTATTTTGACCAATATTTCAAATAACAAGACCTTTCTCTAGATTTCCTTGAAAATACGTATACGGGATTTTTCTGAGTCGCTAATTACGAATCTGCCATCAGATTTTCAAAATTTAAGATGGAAAATCCAATATGGCAGCGAAAAATGTCAAAAAATGTTAGAATTTTATAAAAAATTGTATACAGGGGTTTTTTAAGTCTCTGATCACGAATCTGCCATCAGATTTGCCAAATTTAAGATGGCATATCCAATATGGCCGCCAAACATATGAAAAATGGACAAAAATGTTAGAATTTTATAAAAATTTGTATACAGGGATTTTTTGGATTGCTGATCACGAATCTGCCACTAGAATTTTCAAATTCAAGATGGCGGATCCAATATGGCGGCAAAAAATATGAAAAATAGTCAAAAAATGTTGTATTTGTTATGCAATATTATTTGACGGCTCAGATACGTACTATGGACATTCAGATTGCAATCTCGTGATCAGCAACCTGAAAAACCCCTGTTTCTTTTTTGGAACTTTTTATTGGAAGTTGGAAATGGAACACTAAATGATCAAAATGATAATTTAATTCTACCTGCAGATTGCATCCTTGAACCAAATAGTAATGTAGCGTATAGTGCATTTAGGAAAATAATTATAAAAATAGATTTGAAGATATGAGTAAATATGCAATTTTATCAGCACGAAATATTGACGTACGTTGATGAGATAAATAAACAAGTTACCAATCTTTTGAATATAACCAGTGAACGTGTGTATACTAGTATTGATAGTACTGAAAACTGCAATAATGGATGAAATACTTCTATTAGAGTATTTAAACTCATTAAATCTTTTAAGTTTACCACCTTATGAATTACGTTTAAGAAAAAATTGTACTATAATGACTATGCATTATTTATGTTCGACACATTTGGCGTTACTGTCTACACGTTACTATCTACACAATCATGTTGGGGTCACCAATATAGGGATGAGGCACTCCTAGGCGAGGCCTAGTTGCAGACCCTATTCCTGCAGATGATAAGGTTGGAGGGAACGGACAATGAAACTCGAACTGTACTAAGAAAGTTCTTCGTTTGCAACAGAAAGGTTAATATAGCCCGAGGCCAGCCTTTGCTCGTCACTAAGCGTCTCTTCTGTCTGCTGCTTCTTCTTTACCCCCACCCCTGTCTACATGGCGAGAAAGAGTACGCAGTCCATACAAACGCATAGGTATGTGCACCATCTATCGGACTGCTAAGCTCCGAAGTGCTTGTTTTTTTGGTGTCGGTTCATGACACTTTTAGCGCTCCGAACTTATTCTTTTATTAGGTTAAGTTGCAGTGGTCGATAAAACAGAGTATCCTAACCTAACCTTTTTTGTAGTGTTTCATCGACTATGGCATCCCCTTACTGAGGCAGATGTATCGGTAAGAGAACTAATTTTAATTCGACATTTTTCTGAGTATTTATTTTTAAGTAATATTGATACTGGCATTTTAATTATTATAAAAATAAATAAATTATACTAACAGTTATTCGAATGTGAGCGTAAATCTTTCTTCGTGTGCGTACGTGCAAAGTATTCTAAGTCTTACGCGGCTAAGCGAGAGCATGTTTTGTCTGCATGAATTGCATATCGCAAAGTGCATGGCCACAGGCTAAGACGATTAAGACACCCGCTGAATACTTTCGCATCGAACAAAACTAATACAAACTGGTACGCGAGATGACAGAGAACGAATACAAGCAATTCGCTCGTTCATCGTTCGCTGTAAAGCGCAGTGTGTAAGTGCATCTACTCGAACCGTGAGAATGACAGACAATCATATTGGCCATGTTCAACGTTCAATTACAAAGCTTCGAGTAAGAAGGCAAATATTGCTTTTGTCACGTTAAAGCTCGTTTAATTTTCTTTGCACAAACAGTTATGACCCTAAATTATGGAAATCAGAAAGTTTTTTTTCACGTTAAAATACTCTACTCGTGAGTTAAACTTCATAACTAAGGGCATGCAATGCATGAAATGCGGGCTCAGTGTGTACACAGCAAGAGTTCGCTTGATTTTTTACGCAGAAACAGTTATGAATTTAAAATATGAAAATGAGACAATCTTCTTTTTGCGATAAAATACTAAACTCATGAGTTGCGGGCTTGAGATGCAAAAGACTAGAGATGGCTTGATTTTTTACGTATTAAAAGTTACAAATGTAAAACATAAAAATCTAGACATAATAAAGAACTAGAATTTACAAATTTAAGAATGTAAAAAATGAAAAACAAATAAAAAATTTTTTTCTCCCTAAAGCCAAATGTTTTCTTGCTGTCAAACTTTTCGTAAGGAGATGTATTTAGAATAAATGCATCAGTTAATTTTAACCTGGGATTAAAATACTGAATTTCAGAATATCTAATCTAGACTATAAAATCATCGTTTTTTTTTAACTTAATATATGTACTAATATATTGATAAAAAAAATTAAGTAAATAAATCAACAGTATTTGTATTCCTACCGTGCAACATTCATAATATACTTTTTTTTTACTTATCGTATAATAATAATTAAAGAAATTTAGACCATTTTGGTCCTGATGCAGTAGTAATTAGCCTCATTTATTCACCATTACTCTTTTTCTCACAATGGACCGAATAGTCGCATAAAGTCTCGCAGAAAGTTTAGAAGAAGGATAATGAACTTGTCCATGTTTATGTGTTAATAAATTATTATTGATTATTGATTTATTACTTACTCGGTAATTAATATTCTTCTTAGTATTTACTTATTAAATTACTATAAGTAACCGCTTTTAAAATTGTTTCGAGAATAGGTTTGTGAATAAAAAAAGGAGTTTTTTTTTAATGAGCCAGATGTTTTGGTAAGAAAACTAATTTTAATTTGACATATTTCTGAGAATTTATTTTCAAGTTATGTTGATACTTGCATTTTAATTATTATAAAAAAAAAATTTTACGAATAGTTATTCGCATGCGAGCATAAGTCTTTCATCGTGTGTGTACGTGCTTTGTATTCTTACGCAGGTAAGCGAGAGCATGTTATGTGTACGTGAATTGCATTTCGAAGTAGCGCATGGAAATGCTGACCTCAGACGTACACTAATACTCGCACATGGTACACGTCACGCGACGAACATAGGTACGCGTGCGACCACCTGCGCAGATGATGAATACAAGCAATAGCACTCAGTCGCTTATCCGTCGCGTGCTGACACCGCTGATTTGGTCAACGCCGTGTGCAGTGTGTTTTCAGCTGAGCGAGTAAAGCAGAAAAAGTTGAGGGCGCTCCTCGTTCCCGCTGCTTTCGCTCCTGCCGCGTTTGAAGGCTGGGCCCTCTTTCTGCCACCGTCACTGTAGCGGAGACGCGACTTGATTGGCTGATTTTCGAAATTTTCAATTACGAATAACTCGAAAATTATGCGTTTAATCGAAAAATAGAAAAGTTACGTACGTCTCAGAATTATCTCCTTTATCTGATAATTCATTTTGCAGGGTCAATAGCAGCACACCCTGTATATATAAATATATATAAATAATGTATATATAAACGCTGTATACAGAATAAGTATTGGAGTATATAAATGAAAGTAATTCGAGAAGTGATGGTAGCCACTATATAAAAGGCGTCAACCTGTACGCAATACCTCATTCCAAGATCGGTGGCAGAATTATTACAAAACCATCGCTCAGTGATCTTATCATGTTCAAAATAGATTTTATATTACTGTAGCCAATTTCAACAACAGATGAACCAGGCTTCAAAAACCTATACAGAAGTTTTGCCTTATTCATGAGCATTATTCTGCTATCAAGTGGATAAGGGGACAAGTGATGACAAGAGAGTTTTCATAATTGTTGATTGCAAGACACAAGCCAGTACTTTGGAGTCAAGAAGAGAAAGAAGAGTATCCAACTTTAGTTATCTGAAGGACCATATATATCTGGAGTAAAGTAAAAAATCAGCTACATCTCTTGGCACTTTTGAAACACATAATATGTAATCTAAGCTAAGATTACACAAGGTTTTGAGTTGAAAACTATGAGGATCACGGTATGATGTAACGGTAAACAGTTGCACCTTGGACCTATAGTACCAGCAGATATGCCGTCTATTCCGGTGGCCTTGGAGATTGGCCTGCGGACGGCCAGCAAGACTTCTCGCTGTAAAACTGGCGAGAAGCTGAATAACTGGTCGGCCGGGAATGTAGGAGACTCCAGCGCAAGCCTCTGTAGAATAGCAGGGAAGAGAGGCACCTGAGGTCACGCTCTGTTTGCCTACTCTGTAAAACCGCAGGAAGGAAAAGCCTGATAATCGCAGAATAGAGTCGCTGTCGAGCTCTGTAAGAAAAGTTTCAGTGATGGTTAATATGTCGACTGGGAAAGCGGAAAAGTGCGCTTTTACAAGCGAGAAGTGCGTCTTGAGTCTATTGACGTTAAAAGGTGCTTTAGATAATGAGATTGACAGGTTGGCTGAGTTTGGTGGACCAATGGAAATGTCATTTCCACAAAAATTGTATGCCCCAAGGGACGATCCGAATACTTTGTGGAAATGTCATTTCCAGTAATATCCGACTGAAATTTTGCGAAATGGTAAATTATGATCCAAGGAAGTGCAATGATTTCTTTATTTTTCATTAAAATGAGTATTTTTTTACTGGAATGAAAATACTGTTATATCCGTAAAGTAGGACTACCACCTGTCCTTATAGTGGAAAAATTTTAGCGAAATCCGTGAGAGGGCACTTTCACCAGCAGGGTTGAAAAGATTCGTACATTACGTATTTTTTCTTTTAACCCTTATTGACCCAATTTGTCCGGTTTTGTCCGTCAAGTTTAAGAACAGACAACTTTGTTATTCATGCTTGAAAAGATCTGCAAATTTATAGGCGGGTATTTTCAAGTGTACTCTTTCAGAATCTGGCTCGAAAATTTCGAAAAATCCACCCCTTCCCACCCTATTTTTCAATTAAAAAAAAGAAACTTGATTTTTTAAGTAAATTTTTTTTTTAAATTGAATTTTTTTAATGCGAAAAGGTCTTGGTGATAGCTGGAACCACAAAAACTCCGGCTCAAAATGTCCAAATAATAAAATTATACACCCAGAAATTCATTTTTCATAATTAGGGGGTTGTACGACTACCCCTAAAATAACATATTTACGAAAAATCGCTATTTTACGGATTTTTCTGAAAAAAAAATTGTTTCGGCTTTTGAAAACAGGTAATAATGGGGGAAAACATATCACAAATAATAGAAAACATCTTTTCTTTTGTTATCTAATGTTAAATTTCATTGCCACCCCATAAAATATCCCAAAGGGGTGAAAATCGGCAGTTTTTCAAAAAACACTGATTTCAATACCCAAATATAGCTAATTATGAAAAATGAGTTTCTGGGCGTATAACTTTATTATTTGGACATTTTGAGCCGGAGTTTTTGTGGGTCCAGCTATCACCAAGACCTCTTCGCATTAAAAATTCAATTTAAAAAAAATTTACTTAAAAAATCAAGTTTCTTTTTTTTAATTGAAAAATAGAGTGGGAAGAGGTTGTTTTTTCGAAATTTTCGGGCCAGATGCTGAAAGAGCACACTTGAAAATACACGCCTATAAATTTGCAAATCTTTTCAATCATGAATAACAAAGTTGTCCGTGCTTAAAGTTGACGGACAAAAACGGAAAAATTTGGTCAATAAGGGTTAACGCAATATATGGAGTTGAACATGATTTTTAGAAAAACATCGGTAAATATACAAACATTAGATAATTCCAATTTCGTAAAATTCCATTTACAAATACAGAAATTTTTGTCCTCCGAATTTTTAATACCAAAATTTTTTTTTAATCATGGTTGGATTTTCATGAATCTGAATTCAAAGAATGTTTACATCATTAATGAGGTACTAATAGAGTTTTTTCTAAAAATTTATTTCTATTTTTATATCAAGTGAAGGGATAGCGTCACGTCGCGTCGACAAGCATGAGTCACACTGTTCGAAGCCGAGGGAGTGCACTTGTCTAGTTATATATTGAATTGACATTTCTTAACCTACTTGTCAAATTCTAAATCAAAGAAGTAAGTGCACTTGTGCGTGCCCAAAATACTCGGTCTCAAGATAAAGTTAATAATTTTGTCTTTTTTTCAATAAAATTTTCATTAAAAAAGACAGACAAATTATTTAATGAACCTTGTATGAAATTTTGTGAGTTTAATTTCTAAACCTGTTTAATTATTCTTCTTCGACGTCATACAACACTATACATACAACAATAACCTTCGATATCGAAACTCGAAAATCTTTCGGCTGTTTCATATTCCATAAGTAACATTAGCAAACAAAAGTACAAAATTTACTCTACTTTTGTTTGTATAATGAGTAAATAAATCATCGAATAATTATTTTTTAATGCTAAAAAGCTCATTTCGAGCGCTTCGCCATAGAAAAAATAATTTTAAAATAACTCTCATAAATAATAATTGAAAATAGTGGAGGAAAAAGTGATAATGAGTTAGCCCGTTTTTAATTTGGTTATAATTTTTGACAATTTTTATTTTGGGTCCTCTTTTAATTTTCCCGTTTTTTGTTTATTCTTTACAGCCTTTACATAAGTTCATCGTCCAACGATTCACGACAAATAATGTTTTAATAATAAAACGATGTGGTAGTTCATAAGTCTTTAAAGGTATGTTTCACCGTTTTCTTTGTGTCAGATATTTATTTTTTATAGTTAAGAAAATTAAATATTTGTAATTAGTCTAAGTTTTTTATTTTACCTTAATATTAAATTCCATGAAGATTAATCTAGTCTTATAACCTGTTTTAAAATAAATTTTAATAAATAAGTTCTTAAATTTTATGTAAGCGAAGACTCTTTCGATATTTTAAATTACTCTAAATACTAGAGTGTAATAAAATACATTCAAAATAAACTTAAGGTGGTTTTTCACGAAATCGAAGTGTATGGTATGATTACACTGAGAAAAATTTTACAATAATATTTATTATAAGTTTCAGAAAAATTACTATAATGTTTAGTAGCGGTGAGACTTACTTCCTTTATGCTGATTTTTATTATGAGTGTATAAATTATTAATATATTTTTAATAATTTTTGTAACTACTAATTATTAGATATAACAGCATCGAATAAAAAGTACTACTTAAAATTATAAAAATCGGTTACAATAATATTTGAAACAAATTTTATCAATTCTTATTATAGCATAGTATAATTTTTATTTTGTAACACAGTAAAAATTATTACAAACATATCAAAAAGTGTCATTTTTAAAAATAAACATCTGAACGTAAGAAGTTTTAATACAGAACATAGTAAAAAGTATTTTCCTGTTTGATATGCTCTGCGCTAATTGTCTGGTTAAGTTGGTGCCTGGGTAGGTTATGACTCTCCAATGGCGCGTAAAAATCGCTGAACACGCGTCGTTGCGGTCGTTGGCATAAGGTATGAGTTGCGGCGTTTTTGTTTAGTCGCAAAGTGAAATTATAAAAAAAAATACGTGATATCGAGATTTGAGAGGAATCGCATACTTATCGCTAATCATGATACTTAATTCGTCTAAATGTAGATGGCGTATCGACTTTCCCGCAAGTGGCAAGAATTATAGTCGATTAGTATATAAGAACGATTTGATAAATACCGAGTGTGCGAAAAGGTGCGTATAAAAAGCGTTATTTAGGTTAGGTACGTGCAGGTTATTAAGAGTTAGTGTTGTAGCTGATAGGCCGTATACATCGTTGACATTTATAAAAAGCGTGCGTACCATAATATTTGTTTATTTCATTAATTGTGTATTCAAACTCCCATTACATAACCTGCTTCAAATTTCAAAGAGTGACGCTCTACATGTAAGTAGATATGAATAATGAAATTCTTTTGTTGCTCATACCCTAAAATTATTCAGTTGAATGAAATTTAAAATTTATTATGTAACATAGTAAATTTTATTACATTCAAAGTATGTCTCACCGCTGTCATGCATTATAGTAATTTCTGCTAAGCTTATAATAAAATTTACTATAACATTTTTCTCAGTGTACGACAAAAATATATATGGTTTCTTAAATTTCTAACAAAATAATAGAATTTTTCCCAACCGCGGTTGCCGAATAAATTTTCAAGAAAAAATTATATAAAGTTGGTTTGTTTGGCATGGTGTGTACATGGAGTCATTTGGTACCGCACCATTCCGTGCACTATTATTAACCGTCGGAGAATAATGTAAAAATAGTGTATGAAAATTGAAGATTTGTAATGGCTGAATAAAAAATGGAGTAAGCGAATTAATTAAAAAGATATTTGTTACAGATAATCGAAAACATACGGTTTTGAAATCGAAAACATTGCTACGTACGTGAAAAACTACCATAATAGGTATTCTAACTTTATATTATAGAAATAATACCTTTACATGTTTTTTCATAAATAATTTTTATTAAAATACTTTGGATTTTCATGTGAGTAGGTAAGCAATACGGGTTCTGTCTCACCTCCCCCGAGGGCTCTGCCACAGTTCCCCCAGGAGGCGGCGCCCCCCCCCCCCTTTACAGAAAACTCACCAGCTGAGCATTAGTCGACCTGGCCAGATATTCCGGAAGGTCATTTGCTGAAGTGGTTGACCGGGGGTAATTAGCTTATCGCCGAGGTTGTTAAGCTTATTCGCGCTGCATGCGCTTTAATCATCTGATGTGCGCATGTGCCGGGGGACTATCCTGATTGTCGCGTCGATGAAATCATCTAATTACCGTGGTGGATAAGCTTATTCGCGCCGCACGCGCTTTAATCAGCTCGTTTGCGCGTATGTCGGGGATATCGCTAATTACCGCGGCGGCGAAATCAGCTAATAACCCCGAACCGCCCGCGCGCCACACACGCGAATCAGCGGAACTGCGTGTGTGCGGACCGCGCCGCCGCCGCCGGAATTAACAAAGCTGCAGGGTTTTCTACTTTATTATAAGTATGTGTGTGTGTGCTTTTATATCTCTCTTTTGCTTACTTCACATAGAGAAAAATGTACGGTCGCGTCGACAGTTTGCTATAGACACGCAAAAAGTATCGAATCGAGAAAAAGATGTGGGCGAATAACTAAGTAACAAATTGTATTGGTAAAACACGCGTCAACGTGTCTCAACGTGAACACAGTATAGCTGACGACTCGACAACAGCGCCCTCTTTTGCGCTCTAGCACACGCAAAAAGTGTCGAATCGATAGATTGCTAAAGAGACGCATAGAGAATCTCGAATCGAGAAAAAATTGCGTGCGCATAGCAGCGCCCCTTCTCTCTCTACCTCTCTTCCGAGCTGGGTAAACACACACTGCCTGCACCAAGTTTTCGGCCGGGGCGGGACCATGCTCTCTGCCTCTTAAGGGAAAACACGCTATGTTTTTGGGTGGAGGTTCGCAACTCAATCTACTTTAACGATAAGTTCAAATGTGACTGCATGCGAATGATATGGAGTATAGAGATAGGTATAAAAAATGAATAAAACGTCAGACAAGTGATTGGGTTACATTTATTTTTAACAAATTCAATATATTTTTTTAAAATTACAGGCTCGATGATACATTTTGTTCTTTCTATTCGCATTCTGAAACGTTCTCTGTCGCGGGCTGCCTGCTCCCATTCCCCTCGACGAGCAGCACGACTCGCATAATTCCAAACATACATTACGCGAATAGTGGGTTCTTCCTTAAAACTTACACTCTTCATTTTAATTATTTAACAACAGCTTCTGCAATAATTTTTTATTTAATATGCATTGAGTTCAGTTTCTTGCTAGTGGAAGTGGTAATCTGCTTCCAAGGTGTTCTCAACACGGAGAAGTGATGGAGTATTTTCGTGGTAAAATTTTTTCAGCAGTTGAACATTCCGTAGTGCACAGTTGGCTTTGCAGGAGAATTTGTGGTAGGGGCACATTGGTTCCAGTACTTCGGATTTAAGTCTCTGCAATGATGGATAGCATATATCCTCCATATCACACACTATCAAATTAAATTGTTCGAGCCATTGTTTTTTCTCAGCACCTTTCACGTACACAACTCTTGCATCCTGCAAAGTATTTCGCAAAAAAATTTCAAACTCCTCGTAGAGTAATTCACCCGAGCTCCAAGACAAGCCGTGATAATTGCGCTCTAACCAGAGATTTGCGCTCTTATACTTGACTGAGAGTTTACACCACGATGTTGGCGGTTTGAATAAAAATACCCGTGGTTGGAGATTTTCATAGAGTGGAGCTAGCGCCAGTTCCTTAACAACAAACTCATTGACTGGTTGTTTGAAACCTTGTACATCCAGCACGTACCCCATTGCGACTAAATGCATTCATTCGATTGCTGAGCCCTTTTATATCATCATCCCCACCACTTAGACCAGTTTTTTGACATCTCCACTTATGGGATTGTACTCGACTATACGATCGTGTAGAATTAAGCAGTATGCTGAAGTCCCCACGGGGAAGTCTTCCATAGCCTGAAATTCAAGACGCACATGGACTGGGGCCTGTTTCAGCGACTCATTCTGTTTGGAGCAATCGATGACGATTAGTGGAGCGTAAGCCAAGTAGTCTCTCTTGTAGAGCATTGGCTTTGCCTGCTCTTTACCAAAGTAAGCCTTTTTAATGTTAGCGTACATATCGTATATCATAGCATACTGATTCTGTTGAATATTGAGATTTAAATTACCATACGGGTAGTATTGTCTATTGAGAAAGAGTTTGACATTGCTTATATTACAATGATCAAAACGGCTTGCATTGGCAGCTTTTTGTCCCTTGCGGTTTGTCCAAAAACCCACAACGACGAAACGAGGTTTCTCTAGCTAATTTGATGTCTTAACAGTCGAAACATTCTTCGACGTTGTAGGTAGAAGAGGATACTCATACAATTCCCAAGTGCGGAAACTCATAGCTATAGGTATATCCTTCTCTACATAGCTCAGCAAGCGTACCAGACATCAAGTCATAAGGCATTAACTACTCAACTCTTTTTAGATCAATTTGAAAATTTTCGAAACCTTGCTGACCAGTAGCTTGAGTTTGCATAACCGCATTTAAATCATTCTTCAATCTTGTGAGAATGAGGTCATGCTTTGTGTTAACCACAATTTTACGATAGTCTTCCGCAAAGCCTAAAATGATACTCAGCGGTATGGATACATCAAAGTAACCATTATTATCTAGTTTTTGAGTCTCCTTGATATCAAGCCATCCTGCGTGTTCTCCAAGAAAACTCTGACTTGGACTGAATGATAGTAAACTTTTCATAAGGCTGGTCAGACCCACGTTCTTACATCTATCGATTTCTGTAGCATTCAACTCGTAACGAATTTCCTCAAATAAATGACAGATGGCGTTCTTGACTAGCTTTGTATTGGTAACGACAGTGCCATCGGCTTTGAGCAATCTCCCATACATGTGCAGCGAACTGTGTGCGGGTAGAAGGCAGAGATCTTGATGCTGTATGGATATACGAATCTCATCGCTGTTGTTGAAATCTGACGAGTTATAGGGTTGATGCGCATGTATTTCGTAATGTGCAACAGATTCGTCATATGCTACAGGTGATTCTATACTTAAAATCTTTGCCATTTTGTCGTTGGATACAGCAAAAAAGTATACAAGTTACTTTATTCCAGCAGGCCTTATAACTCTTAGACCGAGGCTTTTAAGGAACTGCACGTTCTGAGGTGTTAGCTGTTTCAATCCCCGTTGACGACTGACTGCTTGACGACATGGTAATCTGTTAATATAGCCACTACCAATCTTCACATTATACAGAATACCCATATTATAGTGTTGACTTGATGTGTAATCCCACTGTTATGACCTCACCTCGAAAATTGACTAAATTTCCATCTTGATCAACGATTCGCAACTGTATTTGATCAATGGTTTTGCTATTGACTGGTAAGTAAATGATTTGCGATGGAATCTCGATGATTTTATAACCTGGTGGTAATGCCGGGAAAAACTTATGTATAGTATGCACCTTTTTACTGTTTATATATGCACCAGTTCTTATATTACATTCGATGCGCAAGGCGTTGACCTTGAGAATGGCTACAGGTAATTCTGAATTATATTTGATATTGTGAGCTAAAGTACGTTGAGTAAATCCCGGTAGTCGACCAATAGAGTCTGTAGATCGAAAGTCAATGATATGACTGCACTTTATAACGCTACGAAGAGTGTTGTTCTTGGGTTTGATGCTAATCGTTATGCCTTTGGATGCGAGGGCTTTCTGCAAATAGCTCTCGA
>UELU01122263.1:0-15176 GCA_900490025.1 Megastigmus dorsalis
CTCTCTCTCTCTCTCTCTCTCTCTCGCGTTAGAATTGCGTGGCGCCGAAAGTAACAGATATATGGTGCGTGTAGCTTGCGCGCGAATGATTAACACGAATATTGTTAAAGCCGAAAAGTAACCGATACCGCTGCGAGCAGAATGGCGAGCGACGGGCACGCGGTCGTGAACGGCTTACAGCCGACGGCTCCCAAGGGAGCACCATGTATTTTATATTGTGATTTTCAATAAAGGCCGCAGTGCGGTTCTTAATATTAAATTTTACTCTCTTGGTAATTTTCCCTAGCCCCGCAAATTCGACAGTCTTCTCTCCGACTGAAGCATAGCCGAGCGCGGCAGAGGACTTTGTCATTTGTGCGAGAGCGGCGACGGAAAGGTGAGCACCGGGGCTAAATTATAATGAGTAATAGTACTAAAGATTGAATAAACTAATTGTTTAAATATTATGCCACCTACGTCTCCACCCTCGTCACAAATTAATTTCTAAAATATTGATTTTCGCTGTGTACGAATTGGTTTTTGTTATTTTTTCTCGATATTTCAGGTAATTTTATAAATTAGACTATTTTTTCAGCGAAATAATACTAAATTAAATTATTAATGTGGTAAGAATTATTAATGACATAAGAATTATTATCAGTTTTTACTTGCTTAATAATAAATCAAAAGAATTAGTATGTGATTTTCCGCTAGACGTTACTTAATTAAAAATAAGTAATTGACTATGAACTTTCAACAATTCAGTCGACCTGCCGAATTTTTTTCGCAAAAGCCGCAACAGCCGATCGACAGCGTGAAGCGAGAGAAGGCGCAGCGGCGGCCGCTGCTCGGCCGGCGGGGAGGTACTCGGCGGTCCGCCTTACTCCGCCCGTCAGGCGCTTCGCTTGCCGCTATAGCTCTCTCTTGATTGGCCTGCTTGGCTAATTTTCAATCGATGATTACTCAGTGAGTACTGATCGGATCGAAAAATTTTATAACGATTTTCTTCTTAGAATTTTCTGCTCTATCCGATGCCGTAGAGCCTATTATTCAGTGGGTTCACACCCTGCATGTATAAGCAGTGGAAGTGTAATATTTAATAATAACATGTCGCTTACAGAATATGAAACAACTGAAAGGAAGGTTTTCAAGTTTCTATATTGAGAGTTATTGTTATTGTTGTATAAGTATTATAAATGGTATATTTCACCATGAAAATACTGTCAATTCTGGACATTATATAAATATGATGCGTGAAAATACTTACCAGTGGTTTTTAGTAAATGATTTGATACTTTAAACTGACAAATATCTTTCTGTCGTAATCAGATTGCTCTTGTTTACAGTCACCCCCGAAGAATCTGAAATAAACTTATATTTAACCCTGAAAAAAACATTTATTAGTAAAGGACCGCCCCCCACCACCCAAACATGCCCGACGTTTCGCGCCCGCTCCGGCTCTTCCTCAGGGACTGAAATGGAAAGCATATTTAGCTTCCTTATTTACCCATCCCTCCTCTCCCCACCACCAACCCAACCCAACCCAACCCCCCTCTCCACTTTACCAATTTCCCCTTAAAACTTAAATTAATAGAGAATGATAAATGTTATCTAATTTACTCGACTCTATCATTAAATTAACATTATTTCGATTCCTTAGAATATGGATACTCTCAAAACACTCCCGCTTATATTTATTCCTAATCCTCTCTTCTAAAACCTCCACACTCCTGAAATCGAAAGAATGCAAACAATTCATACAATGTTCTTTTAAGAATGTATATTTTAGTTTTCCTTATGTCAGAGGATTGTCGGAAAGGATTAGAACGGTGTTTAGAAAACGGAATATTCAAGATTTCTTTAGAAATGATAATAATTTGGGTAGGTTATTTAGAAATTGTAAAGACAAGGATGATAAATGTTTAAAATCAGGAGTAGTTTATAAAGTTAATTGTAGAGATTGTAATGGATGTTATATTGGCCAAACGGGTAGATATTTGAAAAAAAGAATGTATGAACATCAATATAGTTTACGCAGCACAAATTTTACTTCGGGGTTAAAAGAACATTGTATGAATTGTTTGCATTCTTTCGATTTCGGGAGTGTGGAGGTTATAGAAGAGGGGATTAGGAATAAATATATGTTTACATAAGTAATATTTTTAATGTTGAAAGATTTGATAGTAGCCTAGAGGTGCTAAAAATGCTTATATATTTTTAGAAATAATATAAAATTGGAATAAAAAAATATGACGGTATACCTGCTTTAAGTACCATATAAATTAAAAATATCTTAGGAAATGAAACGCCATAAAAAATGAAAGCACCATAAAAAATAAATATACCGTAAAAAATGAAACTTCATAAAAAATAATAGCACCATAAAATGTAAACACCATAAAAAATAAAAACACCGTAAAATAATACACCATAGAAAATGAAAGCACCCTAAAAAATATTAACACCGTAAGAAATGAAATTAATAATAAATATAAAAGCACCATAACAAATAAGAATAACTTAAAAAATGAAACAGCATAAAAAAATAAAAGCATCATAAAAAATGAAACGCCGTAAAACTTATAAATTACATGAAAAATAAAAGCATCAATACACCATTATTCTAATTACACACCAGAAGGATACTTAATAGGTATAAATATGATACACTATATATACCATACGACGACGAACGACGACCACTATCACTTTAATATAATAGGAGATAGGAGAGGAGACACATAAACTACATGTATAATAGTTTATTTCATCAAATTTTCGAAGATACTAGAAAACATGAAAGTGATTCTAATAAAAAAAAATGAAAGAATGTGTTAAATAATATGATGATATGCATATATATTAAAATTAATGTATCAAATATTAATTGGTGTATGTATATGTATGGTGTATGTTTGTGTTAAAGTATACGTAAATACGTATTGTGATGCGTAATTATTCTCGCGAACAATAATTCGCGTCCTCGCGAGCAACGGCCAAACGAGCGCGACTAATTAGGTTATCTGCCGCGCGCAAGGGAGGAAAGCATTCTCCGGTGGTGCTCCCATGCTTAGCTATGAGAGCGAGCTCGAGAGAGATCCTGCCGATCGAGCCAGCCCCGAAAAAGCTCGAGAGAGAGACCGGGACTGCGAATAGCTATAGACGTATTTCGACGATCGGAGAAAGAGTTTTCGGCTGATAAGTTTTCGCGAGTGTTTAAGGATGCATCTGGGTCAGTGCAGTTGGTGAGCGAGCGTGCGAAACGCAGCAAAGTGCACCGACGCAGTGTAAAACGTTCGGGAGGGAATATCCCCCCGAGTTTTCCACCAACAGCGGCGTGTGGAGGGATGAATAGCTTCCCTCTATTTCCAGGCAGTTGCGTGGTGAGTGGACCGGCCGGCCACTCACGAGAGTAGGACAGGAACAAGGAGCTTCGCCCAGGAACACTCCTTGTCCCAAGTAAGTTCACCTTTATCAGGCGTGCGGTAATAATGAATAGAATTGTGCGAGCGTTCGGATACGAATTCCGAACGCTTATTTGTATCGTCTTTCTCTCTCTCTCATACTCGTACGGTTGCGAGAGTAGTTGCTATGCACCGGCACAGCACTACACGTTTCTTGTAGGTCGCGCGAGTAAACACGCACTGGCGTGTTTACGTCGGAGACACAGCGAGTCTCGAGAGTATAGCCAAACTTTAGACGCGTCGATCGAATATAATATTCGCCGGAATATTATATTCGAAAAACTATGAATAAAGATATTCGAATGTTCGGTACGTTCGACGTTTCCTTCGACTTTCGTTCGGTTAAATTTGAATCAAAGTGTGCGCGTCGCCTTTATTGTTTATTCGTCACGCGCTTTATTTATTGTTTCCCGTATCCGAGCCCTGATTACCGCCACTCTCCACGGGACTTGCAGCCGATTGCTACAAGTCATAAGCTGAGCAGCTGAGCCCGTCAAAGAGAGCCGGCGGTGTGTGTGTGGGTATACACACGCACACAGATACACCGAGAACGAGAGAAGTGAGAGCATGCAGCTCTCACGTTGTAATAGGCCGCGGCAACTCGTGGCTTGAGTTGCCGTCGGGTGAGCTCGGTACGCCCCGGGGCGAGTAAATTGCTGCGTAAGTTATCCCCCAAAATACCCTGTTACAGTATGTATAGGTATATGTATTTATATAAGTGTATTGATTAGTGTATTAAATTATCATTATTTGTGTACTAAACAATTTAGTTTCTGTGTATAAGTATTTGTATATACATATTACTTTTGAAATTCCTTGTCATTTTTTTTGCACTTCTTTATTCTTTTACTTCTTTTCCTTTCACTTTCTTTTTTTCACTTTTTTTCTCGTTCTTTTTCTCATTTTTTTTTCTTACTTTATATATACATATATGAGGCATTCTTTGTCAACCGGACACCCCCTCTTCTCCAGAATTGTTTTAACTGTTAAGAGTCCACCAAAGTCTTAAAATTTGTGTTTTTTTTATCTAGTTTCTGGAGCCGAGTGGCGTTTTTCAATTCCCAACATGGTTGACGCAATATGGCGGCTTAATACAATGGCCTCCTGTAGAACTTTTGTTTCATTGGGTTAATTATTTTACATAAATAAGCGCATCAGGCTAAAAATGTTAATGCAAGGGTATTAAAGGTCAAAAATATGAATCAGGCGTAAAAATTGCAAAATTAAAGGTGGCGGATCCAAAATGGCGGCCGTAAGGTCCTTGCTATACCAAATTGGAAATAATCCTTCGACTGGCTCAAAATTTGATATTTAGGGGTTTTCGAGGCCTACAACTACAATTCTGAAGTAAAAATTTCAAAATTTAAGATGACGGATTCAAGATGGAGGATCCAATATGGCTGCCGTATAGGCCCTAGCAATATTTAATGGTAAAAAATTGTTCGAAGGGCCTGAAATTTAATACTCAAGGGTTTTTGAGGTTGACAATCTGAAGTCAAAGTTGTAAAATTCAAAATGGTGGATCTAATATGGCAGCCGTACAGGTCTTTGCAATGCAAAATGGGAAATAGTCGTTCTTCTGGCTCGAAATTTGATACTCCGGGATTTTTGGGTTCGACAGTTACAATTCTGATTTAAAAATTGCAAAATTCAAGATGGTGGATCCAATATGGCGGCCGTATACGCCCTTGCAATAAAAAATTGTAAAAAATTGATCGACTGGCTCGAAATTTGATACTCAAAGGTTTTTGGGGTCGACAATCACGATTCTCATGTCAATGTTACAAAATTTAAGATGCCGAACCCAAAATGGTGGATCCAATATAGCGGCCGTACAGGTCCTTGCAATACTAAATGAGCACAATGTGTTGTCATATACACAACAATTTTTGATAATTTGCTACTAATATAAACTTTTCGCATTTTATGAACAAGTTTAAATCCATCAGAAATATTAGTTTATCTCTTTGTCGATAAAGTTTTTCCTCTTGAAATAAGAAATTTTTTCTTTTTTTTTTGGTGTCAGTGGCATAATTGGAGCTTTTATCAATCTTGCATTTGGAGATCTCTGTGATTCTGTCGAAATTACTGTTCCATAAAAATTGTTACTCTTGGGGTTTTCAATTTGCAAAAATTTTGTTATTGATATCCTTATATTCTTCACATTAGTCGTTTTCTAAATAAATGGGACGACTCTTCATTCTTGATTGTCAACACTACAAGGTCACTTGCCGACAGTCCTTTTCAGGATAGTTGGCGAGGTATTTCATTCGTGGTTGTCAACTTTAAGTGATCATCTGCCGACAGTCCTTTTCAGGATAGTTGGTAAGTTCTTTCATTCGTGGTTGTCAATTTTCAGTAGTCGCTTGCCGATAGTCCTTTTCAGGAGTGTTGGTAGTTTATTATTTTTTTTTTACAAATCATCACGTACACATCTTCATCATGTTTCACAAAAATTTGGAACATACTGATAGGTGCTGTAATCCTTATGAGAATTTGGGTATCTCGCCTTACAAAGGGAAAGATTTAAGAAAGATTTCTAAAAATCTGAAAAGCAAGTTTCCTAATTTATCTGTTAGAGATCGAATATGTTGGTACTGTAGACACGAAAAATACATCCGCTCAGACGATAGTATAGATTTGTCTCTTAGTAATTCGAGTAGTACAGATTCCGTTCATCGTGATTCGTTTGACAGAAGTAACGTTTTAATACCTGAAGCTGATGAACAGAATGTTTCATCGCAAAGTAATACATCAGTAGTAGAAATTGTTGATACCGACATTCGATATCAAAGAGAAATTCAATTGGAAGACATGCTGACTAAATTGAAGGAAATATTTTCTTCCTTAGAAAGAACAGACCCTTTAAGAAAGCATATTCTGACCATTGTACCGGAAGTATGGAAAAGTTAATAAAATTGCAAAAGAGTTCAATTGTAGTAGGCGACTAGCTATAATATCGAAGGATCTTAGAGCTTCAGGAGGTGTATTGGCAAATACTACCGCAAAAGCTGGATACTCAAAGTTAAAGATTTTTATATGAATGATCTCAATAGTAGAGTTATGCCTGGCAAAAAGATGTCGTTTCTGTTAAATCCGGCACAGGTCCTTGTTTAGAACAAAAATGTCTTCTTCTTTTAGATTTAAGAGAACTTCATAAATCTTACAAAGAAAGCGAACTTGAATTTCCTGTCAGTTTCAGTAAATTTGCCCAATTGCGTCAGAAACTCATTCTCTCTGTTTATGCATGATTCATCAGAATATGAAGCTGATACTATCAATATAAAGAAGCTTACGGAGCATTCCGCGAAATCACTAGAAGATTATAAAGATTGCTTGAAGCAAATAACCTGTGAAAATCCTAAAACGAATTGTTTACTTGGTGAATGTAATCTATGTTCCGACACAGATTTTTAAATGCAAGGTTAAAAAAAGCTCTTCCAGTACCTCAAATATCAAAAAATCATTGTTTTATGGTAAAAGAAGGAAAGATTCTGTTATCGAAGAGGTACTCTAATGCTTTAGATGGATGTAATCTTATTTATAAAACATGAAACTTTAAGAACGACGAATGAACGCACTGGCTCATAACATTTCAAAAATATAGAAACCCGCGAAATTCCAACATTCATACCAATTTACGGACTTTTAGGGAACTCACGTAAGTAAGGTATATAACCCCGATATTCCTATCTCGTATTATATAACTTTAACATCAAGTTTATGATCTAATCAAAACATCACTGATTAGTGATTTTCAAGATGTTCACAGACTCGTGATGAATATGAAATTCATATTATTGTACATGTGACCATGCATTGTGTCCCTTTTGATTTGGGAGGGCCTGTACGGCCGCAATTTTGGATCCGTCATCTTTAATTTTGCAATTTTTACGCCTAATTCATATTTTTGACATTTAATACCCTTGCATTAATATTTTCAGACTGATGCGCTCATTTATGTAAAATAATTAATTTAATGAAACAAAAGTTCTACATGAGGCCATTGTATTAAGCCGCCATATTGTGTCGACCATGTTGGGAATCGAAAAACGCCACTCGGCTCCAGAAACTAGATGAAAAAACACAAATTTTAAGACCTTGATGGACTCTTAAAAGTTAAAACAATTCTGGAGAGCAGGGGGTGTCCGGTTGACAAAGAATGCCTCATATATATATATTATAACGGCCGCGGATTTGAGAAGCTATTAAGGGTACTTAATAGGTATAGATATGATACACTATATATACCATACGACGACGAACGACGACCACTATCACTTTAATATAATAGGAGATAGTATCTGAGTATAAAAATGCAACTAAATTCTATTTTATTTTCAGATTGTTTAGCATACATGAGTCGAAATGCAACTATGACAGTTCTAGAACATCAGATTTGGATAACAACGCTGCTTGAACAACTTCTAGCAATACCTGGAAATGTGGCAATGCAAGTTTTAAGAGCTATTCTACCTTTGATGCGTGTTTCAGGGTTGATTCGGGATAACCTTATTATGATTTTGCGTAAGGCGTTGTATAGGAAGGGTACTCATACCCGTCAGATGGCTGTACTGGGATTTCTCGAACTTTTGAAGAATATTAGAATTACTACCCTATATGCACTAAGTCAGTCTGATTCGATGTCCTCCTCGAATGTTGCCCGATCATTGTCAATTTTTACTCAGGAGGTACGTATATTCGATAACATTGGCTACGAAAGAGCTATTTCACTTTAACTTGTCAGTTTCTAACCCGCACTCTTCCATAAAAGGGTTTACACAGTGCCTTTCGTAATACTGATGACATTTTATGGTCTTTACAATATTTCCTTTTGTATTATAGCTTTTTAAGGATGTACAAGTGATACTGGAGGGTCAAATTAGCAACTATTCGAAAAACATTAGATAATATTACTTTTACATGAAAGCGGTATATTTTGAATGACCATACGTTGAAAGTAACTTATTCTTTACTTAATAAAACATCAACAACGTTATTACTATGTTTATATCAAATAATAGATCAATAGGTTAATGAATACAAAATTTTCCATTTCGTTTTTTCCAAGTTTAGTCGACGATTATTGACCGATTCTAAAATTTATGGGTTCACCTTGTCTGTTTTCGAAAACTTAAGCGATCCATCGTTAGTTAAATTATTTTTTCATTTTCAAAATTTGTTATGACAATATATAACTAATATAGCTAATGCAGCTGTATAACTAATTTATGACAATACTAATTATAGAAATGAAAAACAATTCAACTAACGATGGATCGCTTAAGTTTTCGAAAATGAACCCATAAATTTTAGAATCGGACAATAATCGTGGATTAAACGTGGAAAAAATCAAATTGGTAATTTTTTATTCCTTAATCTATTGATCTATTAGTTGACATAAACATAATAATAACATTGTTGATGTTTTATTAAGTAATGAATGAGTTACTTACAACGTATGGTTATTTAAAATATACTACTTTCATTAAAAGTAATATATTATCTAATGTTTTTCGAATAGTTGCTGATTTGACCCTCAAGTATCGCTTGTACATGCTTAACCCATTAACGTCCAAACGGCCCAAATTTCGAGTAAGTATTCAACGTGATTATTTCTTATGTTACCTGCTTTGAAAAAATTCTGCTTTCATATATTCCGACGTGAAATTTCACGCTCTTTCAGAATCCGTAGTCAGAATTACGATTTAATCTCAAGAAAAAAAATATGGCCAATTTAAACATAAAAAACGTGAAAATTTTCGAAAAAAATTTTTTCTGGATTTTTTTTGCAGTGATACCGCAAAGGCATCCTCTTATAATTATGATCAGAGGTGATCATGGCAGTTGAAGTTTGATAGGAAATTTTTATATTAATGTTAAACAACCCCATTTTTACAAAATGGCGGCTGAAACAAAAATTTTTTTTTTAAATTTCATCAATTTTTTTCTCGAAAACTATGGACTTTAACAAAAAGTTTACAAGAATAAAAATGTCTTAGAATTAGTCAAGGAATACTCTCAAATTTTTTCTTGAGGTTCAATCGTAATTCGAGCGTGAATTTTCACGTCTGAATATATGAAAACAGAATTTTTTCAAAGCAGGTAACATAAGAAATAATCACGTTGAAAATTTATTCGAAATTTGGACCGTTTGGGCGTTAATGGGTTAAGTCAAGTATTGACTCAAAGAGTAGATATAATTTAGAAAAATTACCTTTAAAAAGGTAAAATTATGGAAAGTATGATTTTTTTCCTCTGGAGCCGAGTGGCGTTTTTCGATTCCCAACATGGTCGACGCAATATGGCGGTTTAATACAATGGCCTTATGTAGAACTTTTGTTTCATTAAATTAATTATTTTACATAAATAAGCGCATCAGTCTGAATATATTAATGTAAGGGTATTAAATGTCAAAAATATGAATTAAGCGTAAAAATTGAAAAATTAAAGATGACGGATCCAAAATGGCGGTCGTACAGGCACTCCCAAATCAAAAGGGACACAATGCATGGTCGCATGTACAATAATATGAATTTCATATTCATAACGAGCCCCTGGACATCTTGAAAATCACTAATCAGTGATGTTTTGTTTAGATCATAAACTCGATGTTAAAGTTATATAATACGAGATAGGAATATCGGGGTTATATGGGCCTTACTTACGTGAGTTCCCTAAAAGTCCGTAAATTGGTATGAATATTGGAATTTCGCGGGTTTTTATATTTTTGAAATGTTATGAGCCAGTGCGTTCATTCGTCGTTCTTAAAGTTTCACGTTTTATAAATAAGATTACATCCATCTGAAGCATTAGAGTACCTCTTCGATAACAGAATCTTTTCTTCTTGTACCATAAAACAATGATTTTTTGATATTTGGGGTACTGAAAGAACTTTTTTGAACCTTGCGTTTAAAAGTCTCTGAGATTTTGTATGCTCTTGTTTACTATAAAATAATAATGTCGTGTTTTTCATGGATTGTTTACCCCATTGAAAAAGCTGTAGCGGTGATAAAATAGGCTCAGTTGACCTATGCAACAGACTTTGTCTTCAATCTTCTCTTTTGAATGTTGCTCCAATACCATCTGAAGCGCCTCACCGTGAGCAGTTGCATTCATATGCCATTCAGCCTTTATCCCGAAGTCACTGTTATGATGTATCAAATTAATCAATTGAAATTTGTTCTTAAAGTGCTGTTTTGCACCATCGCTGTAGTAAATGATTTTCTTTGCACTAAGTTGTTGTTTTAAATGGAGATTTAACTGCTTATGCACTGTATATAGAGCAGCTGTTTCATGCTGTATACTATCTAATAAAAATATGAAACTCTTATGCTTCAATTCTTGGTTTTCCTTACAATAGCCAACTTACAGGAAAAACCGTGCATTGTTTATTATTAAAATGAAATGCCTGAGATGCATCTTGCACAATAAATTTGTAGTTTTCGGAAAAGTTTGTAACACGGCGTAAACTCTCAAATCGACAGTATTCGCCTGGTGCTTCAGGCGTGTAAGGAGCTCCTTCACGCCTGAAATTCTAAGGGTTAAATCGAATAGTCTATCTGGTGCTCCAGTAGCCAATTCGAGAGACCCGGAGGGAAGACGTTTATGCTCCCCGCTAAGTCGTCACCCGGGCGCTCCTGGTGACGGTGTATCGACGGACCCCATTGTTCCTTTGCGTCTAAGGTGCTCCTTGGCTCAAACGTAACATGGGGTAATATGAGCCACCCCTGCTGTATCGTTAGTCATTGCGTTATACTCTGGCGCTCCAGGTAGTGCACAATGACCGACGTGACAAACTCGACCCTTCTACCTCAAGCGTTCCAGGGCAAGAGGGACGAGTGTCGGTAATCAGTACGTGAGGCGCTTCTCCGTACAAATTCAGACGTAAAACGCGATACCGATTCGATTTCGCCTACGATTAGGCTTTGTACACGCGTTTTTACGAAATGTCGATAACTGAGGTGCGCCTCGTTGCCGACATTAATAAATAATCATCGCACGAACTCCGCGTTTCCACCGGTACACTATTTAGGACCGCCGAAGTCCAAATCCGAGTATTGCCGGTAACTATACGGTAGTATTACGGAATTCATCTATATTCGGCTCCAGAAGCCTCGCGCAAGTATGTGGAGCTTAGTCGCGCTTTAATATGTCGCCACGGGCGCATACAAAACACATAATTGTAAACAAACTGAGAATCGCCGATATTAACGACTCGCTGTATATATATATTTGTTTCAGACATTGTGTCACTAATCTTCACTTTAATAAATATATTCTTTTATTATTATTTTTACCTAAATAAAGTGTCATTTATGCACGAGTTCACCCCTTCCCCAAGAACCCTGGTTTACTCGAGCATCCGGAGGAGGTCCTAACGTTACATTGTTATTGCTTAACACTCGTAAATCTGTGTAAATACAAAACTCACTCCTATCTTTCTATGATCACAGTTCACTTTCTCTGCAAGGTTGCAAATTTGAATTTTCGTTCAAAACTGATCTATACTCTCAACGCGAAATTAAAATTTGATAAAAGTAAAAGGGATAAACTACTGCGATAACGAAGAGAAAGAAAGCCGTGTGCTTATACTACTCAGTACCTAGAGAGACATCCAAGCACAGAGGTGTGTGCGTGTGCAGTAAAGACCACGAAAGCGCCCGGAAACCCCAGTTACATATAAGTGTGTGCATATATGTGAGTGTGAGACACCTACTGTACTACGCCGTTCTCCCCATCCAAAAGTCCGCACTTATTTGCACAGTACATACTACAAGTGTAGAAAATTTTAATGCACAATTCTGCAACTGTCGTTAAAAACTAACGATTAATAATGATATAAATTTTAAATATTGGTACATGATTTTTTAATGTGGTATAACAAGATCATAGTTTAGTAAAAAAAAATTATTTATTAACAAATTATTACAGAGTAATTTATTATGGAGTGATCAGCAACTTTGAAGAGTAAATTTATTATTAACAAAATATTTATATATTTTTTATAATGTCCATGTGTGACCTTTTCAAAAATTGAGTATCATAAATTCGGATAAGAGTGTCATCGTGGAAACATATATTTAACATTTTTGAACGTACGCCTTCTTCCACTGTTTTGATCTATGGAATGTAAGAACCTTGTCAAAATTGATTAAGTATAGTCTTATACACATGCATAGTCAATGCCGACCTATCCTTCAAATTTTAAACATAGTTTTTACTTGTGCCAATGTATGCGGGCTTGCAATCATAACAATCTATTTTGTAAATAATATTTGGGATTTCTAATTTATCAATGGGGTGTTTGCCTAATTTTATAAAAGTATTAGCAGAGGTAATTAATCTATTTAAGTTAATGTAGCCACTCCTTTACAGAATAATATTAATCCTGTTCTGGAAAGGAGGAGCATTGTCATCAATGCAGTTACTTGTAATCAAGGCGCGCGGTAGTATTCCACTGGCAAAGATAAGTCCTGTAGACGAAGCATAAGACAGCGGACAGCAACGATCTTATACTTTGGAATGGTACTTTTTTACCTAAAAGATTTTTTCATTTTATAACTACAAGTTAAATACTTGCTGTCATATAAGATATTGGTATTCAAATTAACAGTATCAGTTTTTCCAGTTTTTAGAAAAAGTTTCGCTTAAAAAGGCGGATTCATTAACTAGTTTAGTTTGATTGAAATTTTTCTGACTTTTTTCCGGTTTCATTTAGTCGCATTTAGTATCTCTTTCGGTGTCATCCAACTTCTGCGGTCCGATGTGATGGCCATCCGGTCCTTATTTAGCACTACAGCTTTTGAACTAAACGTTCAAGATATACAAACGTCTATAGATATAGTAATTGATGGAAGTAAAATACGAAAATCATATGTGAATATAGAAGCATATATGGAGCGTTTCGCGCCAAACCTCCCAGGCCGGTAAGCGGGCACCCAAAACCTCACCTTTTGAACGCGTTCCTGCGGTATGAAAATGCATCTATCGATAAAAGTTCGTATACGTTTTCGATGTATGTTTTCCTCAGCTTTCTTGTAGTGACATTTGTTTTCAATAATTTCTCGCTTTAACCTTGAAAAAATATAAAACGTGTTATATTTTGAAAAGCATATTTTTAATATTTTTTTCATGCCCGGCGTTAATCAACTTATATCATCACTTTCATAAAAAAGTTTTACTAAATTTTCAGTTTCAACAATACTCTTCCTTTATTTTTGTCCAGCGATGTTAAAATACCATGTACTGCCACTAGACTTTGTGCTTTCTTAGCCTCCCACTCAGTGTAACCGAATTCTCTCATTAAATCTCTACGACTCCAAAATTTCGAGGCTGGAGTGAGCAATAATATTCTTTCTTGTTTAGTCTTTGATTCTAAAAATTTTTCTTTTATTTGATTAAGAATTGCAATTCCTGCTTTGTGATAATCATCTTTACAATTATTTGACTCATTTTTTACTTGAGTTTTCAATTTATAAATTTCTATTTTACATTTCAGACAGATTTTTGCTTCCATAGCTATGCTAGGACACATTTCTCTTAAAGATTGTGGGAAGTTCATTAACTTTCCTCTTTCGAAGTGATTTTTAATCCCTAAAGGATTCGCACATTTGAATTTGCGAAATGAATCCTGTGAGAGGGTACTTGGGTAGGTAAGAATTCCAGAAAGAATCCTTCCCACCTTACTCTCGTTCCCGCTCAGCATTTGAATAACTCGGAGATTCACCAAACTTCTATATATAAATAAATAAGGGCGTCAGGCGAATCCCCTGTCTCTGGCCACCACTGACGTCCCCAGTGGTTACCTTCTCCGCCGTTCAAAATACCTAAAATCCCCGAAAATTCAGCATACATATTACAATAAATATCTAAGTTTTTTTCCGTATATTAGGACCATATATACTTTACAAAAGTAGAAATATCATTATTTCTACTTTTCAAATATCGGCATTATATTTTCTACTTCACTAAAGTAGGAAAATCGCATTTTCTACTTTACTAAATTCGAAATATTAATATTTCTACTTTTCATATACTGTGTGACGTGGGGACCACGTCACGTAGAAAATCTACTAACCTAAACACTCGAACCGAACAGCGAGTCCCGCGGCCGAAAAACCGACGACATTCCCGAGCCGAAAAACTAATTTTCTCTCGCGTAACCGCGGATATGTTGATTTTTGTTTCCGAGGGAGCGAGCGAGTACGAGAGCGAGAGAGAGAAACCCGAGCCGGCTTACCACGGGTGTCCTGGCCGCCCACGGCCATCGATGACCACATGCAACGGCAGACTCCGTTGCTGGCACCACTGAGGCTCGACCACGACGACGACCCGGCCCACCGACGACGACGATGACCACCAGAAGAAGCGAGGATGACGACAGCAAGAACGAACGAGAGAGAGAGAGAGAAAGAGAGAGCGCATGCCACGGCACGAGAGAGTAAGAGAGCGCGGAGAAAGAGATAGAGTAGACAGTAGCGAGAGAGAGAGAGAGAGAGGGATAGCTAGTGGTTAACATACGTAGCCGGCAGAGCGAGAGAGATAGCGACAGTAGAAACGCTAGAGCATAAGCGAGAGAGAGAGAGAGAGGGAGAGAGGCCAAGACGAAGGAAAATTAAATATACGCGCGCGGAGGAGACAAGCGGAAGAAGAAGACGAAGGCCAATGAGCAGCGACTAAGGCTGATGCAAGGCCGAGATTGGATAGGAAGAGCCGAGAGAAGGTTAGGTC
>UELU01122272.1:0-12311 GCA_900490025.1 Megastigmus dorsalis
AATATCTTCCAGGAAAAAAGAATAATGTAGCCGACTACTTGAGTAGGCCACAAATGTGCGAAACTGCACAAAGCACGGATACAGAAATAAATATAGCAACGTTGTTAAATATTTCTCCAGATAAGGATTTAATTCGAACGTTTAAAGATTTTGTAAAATTACAAGAGAATGATAATTATATTAGTAAACTCAAAAAACGTATAAATTCGAATAACGGAAAAATTAAAAAGCGTTTTGACATTATCAATGAATTAACTGGAAAAATAACTTTTGATAGATTCAAAGTTATCTTACCAGAAAGAATTATAAAGCCTTTAATATTAAATTTGCACAGAATGTACGGTCATGTCGGACCTAAGAAAATTTATTGTTTAATATCAGAGCGATTCTTTGCGCCTAAATTACGCAAAATTATTCAAACTATGTTAAAAGCATGCGATATTTGTCAGCGAACGAAACATCTAACGATTAAATACCAAGAATACATGCAACCGATTTTAGTCAACGAGCCATACGACTTATTATCAATAGATTTTTTCGGTCCTTTACCAACGTCAACTGCAGGCGTAAAGTACATATTAACAACGGTAGACGGTTTTTCTAAATTTGTAGTATTTTATGCGATAAAAAAAGCGATTACCACTTCAGTAATAAATAAATTTTTCTAACATTACATAGAAACTTACGGAAAGCCGAAAGCAATTGTATCGGACCACGGCACACAATTCACCACTAAAAAGTGGATTGAAAAATTGAAAAGCGAAGGTATAAAACCTGTATTTTCTTCCGTGCGACATCCGCAGAGTAATGTCATCGAGCGAGTGCATTGCGAGCTCGGGAGATTTTTCCGCATGATGGTTGGTGATAAACACACCAGCTGGGCGAGATACTTAAAATTAATTCAAAAAATTATAAATGAAACAAATCACGAAACTACGGGATTTATACCTTGTGAAATCTTTTTAAACAAAAAACCAAATAGATTTTGGGAAAAATATTGAAATCTACCGACTTTAAACGAAATAAATATTGAGAGAAAAATCTATCTAGCTCGGGAATACATGCACAAGAGATTAAGAAAGCGAGCGGATAGAGCGAATAAAAATAAGAAGCATTTTGTATTTAATATAGGAAATAAAGCATTAGTAAAAGCTTTAAATGTATCAGATGCGATTGAAAATAAAATTGCGAAATTTTTCGAAGTGTACGAAGGACCTTACACTATAAAAGAAAAGGTTAATTTAGATACATATTTATTATATGATGAAATTTCGAAAAAAGATCGTGCAAAATTCCATATATCAAAATTAAAGCCATATAATTACGAAGATAGCGGTAACAATCAAAGCGATACGTAAAACTGTTATACATATAGAAAAAATCAAAATACCATAGAATAATTAAATTTATCATATATTTCTAACGACAAAATTTTTATTTATTAAGCTAATTTACTTGAATCTCATTATAAATACGTTTAAAATAAAAGAAATTTTTACACTCGAAATCAAAAGAGTTACCACAAAATTAGGATTATCAAGAATTATAAATATGAAAAAAGATTTCAAGTGAAATAAGATTGGCGACATAAATTGTAATAAATGTATCGAATTCCAAAAATCCGTATCATACGGGATAGGTATTCGCGACTACCGAGCGTCGCGAAAAGAAAAAACCATAACATCACGCGCGCGATCTAACCCGAGCCAACCCTCCTGGTCACTCGGAGCACGCGAAAATCATGGGTATAAATACAGGCATAAAATCAGACGAAAATCAGTGCTAATCAAAATTTTGAGCAGCAAGGACATCGACTTGACTAAATCAAAGCAAAACCATGAACGCTTCAACGCAAACGGAGCCGATGGGCTGTTGCGACATTGCGGTGCAGTGCGACGCGCAAAAATTAAAAGTAACATGGGAGAAGAAAAATGTAAAGTGTAGCCGAGTGATAACTGCGAGTGGAGTAAAGTGGAATAGTGGAACAGTGTCCGGAAGATATGCGCCGGGAAAATCGGCGCATATAAAGCCAAAGCACCGCAGCCAGACGACCCAGACACCAAGCAACAAAGCAAAAAAAAGGAAGCAGCAAACCCCGTCGACAAAAATAGCGAAGAAATTGCGCAAGGTCGAGCGGAAGATAGTAAAGATAAAAACAGAAATCGAGGAGTCAAGGAAAATTCTCGACATGCCACTTCTCGACTTGCCAACATTTTCTCCACCTACACCACCGACAATCTCACGAACCAACATCAACGTCGGAGAAAATCTCTTGGACGAAGTGGAAGCCCTGGGGCAATCCGAGCAAGGGCAAGGAGAGCTCCAGCTGTCATGGGATGAGCTCCAGGAGTGGGCCCAAGCACTTTAAAGAATCAAAAAAAAAAAGATAAATTTTTCTTTTCTATATTAAAGTTTTATTTTTTTTTCGCCTTAGAATTTTGTTTTGTTTTAGAATAAATTTTATCGTTTTTTCTTTTAAATTTATTTGTTGATTCATTTATTACAATAAATGCCGCATGCGTTGATGTTTAAGGCGCTTAACATAATTTTATTTTATGCTTTATTTTGTTGCATGTATTATTTTAAATTATAAGGCGTTCAATTTTTAAGTCTCTAATTTCGTTTATTTCGGGGATAAAATAAAACATTAAAATTTTCATATTGTTTTCAATTTAAATATTTTATTTGGGGGGCAGCTATAACACACCCAAGTGTTACAAAATAAAACAAACAAAATAAATTATAATAAAAGCAATTTAAAGTAAATAATTAAGATAATAATAATATAATTTAGATAACATACGAAATGATTTAATTAGTAATAAATCGCTTACACTCGACTAGTGCAATAAAAGTATTATTCCATTGAAACTTAAAGCAATTAGAATATTATATAAAAGCGAAACACTACATTATAAGCGTAGAGTAAGATACTAGGAGTGCGAGAGACAAAGAATGCGAGCGCCAGATGTGCGAATAAAGCACACGTACGCGCGCACACTATCAAGCGCGAGATGTTCGCGCTAATCAAGCGGACACAGAAGCGAGAAACCCACACCTACGAGAAGAGGGGGAAATCATCAGATGTCCACGCAGAAGAAGACTATATAAGCGCGCTCGAATTAATACCGAGGAACCACTCTTGTAACCGCTCTCCTCACTCAATATACTTTTCATTATTTAGCCTCCTTGTTTCAATACTTTCTTTCCTCTTGAACCTCAAGGCTCTGCCGAAGAGTTGCCCGTTTATTGTAAACGTCAACGAACTCGGACAGAGTAATAGAAATAAGAATATTTTTACTTCCCGGTAGGCCTGGAGAACATCGCGTTCTCCAAGGCGGACCTACTGTGCTCGAAGAGCACTGTGCCCTGGAGAGTCGAGGAAGCATTGCGCTTTTCGACAAACTCGGATCACAGAAGTACATGTAATAATTCCTTCATGACCCAGTGAGGTCGTGAAGGGACTTATTTATTATAAATTAATTTTAAGGATAAAAAAGTCTCTCTCTGTAAGTCGAGAAAGCATTGCGCTTTCCCGACGGATCAGATACCCGTAACTGGGTTTTTCACGAGCGAGGTGGAAAAGTGATACACTTTTCCATTGAGCCTCGTGAAAAGAGAGCAAGCAGACTTCTATTTGCTGTCCATTACGTGGCAGTAGATAGAAGCATCTTGTTGTGTGGACATATGTGCGCCTTTTGAGTGTTCTCGCGGTGAATAGAGAAAGTATTATTCTTTTTCTATAAACCCGCTACACTAAGCAGTGTGCTCTTCCTAGTTCAGTAGCATGGCAATACGTCTGCTACCCAACCTGGAAGAGTGAGAAGCCTACGGTCTCCATCGTCTATCTAGTGCATGGTAGTCGATACGAGTGAGGCGGCTCAAAATTCCCTGCCGACCCATCCCGACTGCATCCACTTAAGTAAGTACTTACTCTAAAGCAAGTAAGCCACTGCGTGCTTATTTGCTCACGGAGTAAGGAAAGCTTTTTTCCTCTTTTCCGGGTCTATCTAGTCCGTAATCCCACGGGATAGATAGATTCAATAGGGTAAAACATTAGTATCAGGGTGGCGACGAGCGGAGACCGTTACGTTCTCCGCTACATCTCCTATGCCCTGATACGTTTGGGGCGGGTATTTATCGTAGTAAAAGCTTCTTCAGTGAATCCTGCTAGGTCCTGACACGATTCTCGATATCGAGAACTACCCCGTGACGGTGAAACGTCACAAGTTTACGGAGCCCAAATTTTACTTCGGGGTTAAAGGAACATTGTATGAATTGCTAGCATTCTTTCGATTTCGGGAGTGTGGAGGTTTTAGAAGAGGGGATTAAGAATAAATATAAGAGGGAGTGTTTTGAGAGTATCCACATTCTAAGGAATCGAAATAATGTTAATTTAATGATAGAGTCGAGTAAATTAGATAACATTTATCATTCTTTATTAATTTAAGGTGTAAGGGGAAATTGGTAAAGGGGAAGGAGGGGTTGGTGGTGGGGAGAGGAGGGATGGGTATATAAGGAGGCTAAACATGCTTTCCATTGCAGTCCCTGAGGAGGAGCCGGAGCGGGCTCGAAACGTCGGGCATGTTTGGGTGGTGGGGGGCGGTCAGATTGTTCTTTACTAATAAATGTTTATTTCAGGATTAAATATAAGTTTATTTCAGATACTTTGGGGGTGATTGTAAACAAGGGCCATCTGATTGTCCATGAATATTGATTAAACTGTAAGGCCGATAGAAAGATCTTTGTCAGTTTGCAGTTTTTTTTTAACATAAATAATTATTTAATATAATATTTGCAAGAATTTATATTAATTTATACTTAAATTGCTACACTTGAATGCTAGTTTATACTTGAACTCCAGTTTATACTTTGCTATAAATAATGTGAATAAATTATATTATTATTGTAATTGGATTAACTGAAGAAAGTATATATTTTATTCTTACGTGTTAGAAGTAAATTCAAATCCGTCATTTCATACAAAGGTCGTTGGTGTTTGTTGACAGCGCGTATAGCTGAGGCAGTAACATCGTGGAATTCGGCATTCCTCGTACGGTGGTTAAGTCGAGAGGTGCGAGTCTCGCGGAGCGTCCCGAGTAAGGTTTGTTGTGAGCGTTGCGCGTCGTTAAGCGAAAGTTGTCATACCGGAAGCGTAGTAGCCGAAGTGTGTATCATTGAAATAAATATCTTAAATATTGCCGTTGGAGATTTATTTCGCGCAATAGCTGCAATCATCCTTTTCTGAAACGAATTCCTACTCCCATAGCAATGACCACCAGTATCGTTTTTAACACACGTTATGCTATCTTTTACTGATTTCTTGCTCATGAGTTTTTTTCTCTCGAATTGAACATTTTAACGTAAAAACGTAGTTCCCTGATTTTTATATTTTTGATTCATCTAGAATCAAAATAAATTAATTGAATCCTAGTATTCTACGCTGAATAATCCGTTATAAATTACACATTATATCACGAAAAAATATACTCCAACAGCATACCTTAAATAATGTTCAATAAAAAAAATTAAATCCTAAACTTTTACACCTGAACACCTAATGCTTCGACCAAGTCGAGCATTTTAACAAGAAAAGAGATCTTCTGAGAGAATACTTTTAAATACAATTAGATGAGCTATATAGATGTAAACCCTATCTTTAAAAAAAAATAGTAAATTGAAAGTGAGTTTCGGCTATTATTTATAATTATTTATTAATATTTTACAGCAACAAATAATCCTCTGTCAAAAGAGGTAAGATACATATTTTTCATTATTTTTTTTAGTAGCCTAGGATTCAATTCATTTATTTTGTATCTAGTTGAATCAAAAATATAAAAATCAGGGAACTACTTTTTGACGTTAAAATGCTCCACTCGAGAGCAAAAAACTCATGAGCAAGAAATCAGCAAATGGTAGCAGAACGTGAGAATAAAATACATACTTTCTTCAGTTATTCCAATTATAATAATATTATAAATTTATTCACATTATTTATAGCAAAGTATAAACTGGAGTTCAAGTATAAACTATAGCATTCAAGTGTAGCAATTAAAGTATAAACTAGTATAAATTCTTGCAAATATTATATTAAATAATTATTTAACTTAAAAAAACTAGAGTTTTTGGCGATCTGAAAGAAAATAGTTTTTTAGCGGAGAAGTTTCGCGGGTGTATACGGCGGAGTGACCCGTGTAGTGTAGTTGGTGGAGCGCGTGCGACGAGCGGCAGAGTGCACTCGTATTGTGCAACGTCTTCGGGGAAAAAAGCCATCAGCTGCAAGTCATAAGCTGAGCGGCTGAGCCCGGCAAAGAGAGCCGGCGGTGCGTGTGTGGATATATACACGCACAAAACACACCGAAAAAGAGAGAAGTGGGAGCACGGAGCTCCCAGGTTGTAACAGACCGCGGGAACTCGTGGTTTGAGTTGCCGTCGGACGTGCTCGGTGCGTCTCGGGGTGAGTAACCCTCGTTTGGTTGTCCCCCAAAATACCCTGTTACAACGGTATAAAATAAATACTAAATAGAGTTTAATTTTATGCAATTAATATTATTACAGATAAAATAAAATCATTTTTATATTTATTATCCAGAGCATACATAAGGTATATCTATATATATAAATCGGGTCCATCGCAGTAGCGCCGCCAAGCGTTTGGGGAACAGAACTACCGATCCGTTCCCCAGATTTTTGTCCCCCGGCGTAACATGGGAAAGAGCCTTCTATAAGCGTCTATATTCGTTGGTATTACCAGAGTCAACAAAAAAATATATAATAAGTCTATCCTGAACAGATTCATGCTTTGCAACGTCAGAGCTTGTATAAGGAGAGCAGATGACCCAAGTATTATTCATGATTTTGTAGATCTTATGTTATATTAATATAATAAAGAGACAGTGTTTGTTTGTATACGGATCAAAATCTCAAAAACTACTTAACCGATTACAACGAAATTTTGATAAGATACATTTTTAAAATATATCATAAATTATTATAAAAATAAATCATGTAATATAGGGGAATAACAGTGTGCGGCGGTCCGCCGGTGGAGTAGTCACGCGGTCGCGCGCCGCCGTGTAGGAAAGCAGAGTCGCGCTTCTGCCACCAGACGGCGACGCACAGCTTTTGGTGAACACGTACCTTAACAATTGTCGCCGAGAATGTTAGTAGGAGCGTAAAACCCGGTATGGAGTAAACCTTTTTTGAGAAAAATTTTTTGTACTCAATATATTGAATCTTTCTTAGCGAATATTCTTACTGGTGGTTTTGTTTTTGTAAATAATAGGAGCTCCTATTATGCTATTAAGAAATCTTAATCCCTCTAGTTTACGGAATAGTACCTGGTTACAAATCAAAATTATGTGAAATAATATTATAGAGCCCTGCAAAGGGTGCAATAGCACTAATTCCTTGTATCCCGATGATTCCAACTGAGTTACCCTTCTAATTCAAAAGACTACAATTTCCGATCAAACCTTCTTTCGCTAGGCTACAGGAACTCAGCGGCCAACATTAATTAATCGTGATGAAAAAAATACCAAAAACTGCGTTTTGTTAGTAGCGTTAGCAAAACTATTTAGTTTGTCAGCGCAGTTTATTGTTTTTTCAGAAAAAAATCGAAAAGTTGTAGCTACTCAATTTCGCAGTAAAGTGGCTTGCGTTTACACTAGAGATGGTTTATATATATATAAATATTTATATACATAAATATGATGAAACGTTTGCAAAATTTTTGCGGTTCATGTATATGTACTGGGTTTTGGCATTTATTATAACTAATAGCAATAAATAAATAATTTTGTGAATAGAGTATGAGCACTAAGCTTCATAAGCGAATGTGTGCACCTGCGCAAGAGATCTAGGGATGTTTTTCTTTATACAATATGTCATTTAAAAACAGTTACTACTACTAAATAAGCAAAATAAAAAAATAAAACAATTTATATATTTTCTAATGATTATTTCTTTAGTAATACAGGCGGGCTCCGCATGTGAACAGCATGGGGGTCGGGGGGCAAGGAGGTTTCGTTTATTATTATATTTAAATGCCCACTTTCTCATTCCTCAACTGTGCTTTTGCTTCATACGGAAAAATTTAGAGACATATAAACGCGGTTACACGTTCAACATCTTATGAAGACGTAAATAGTTTAGATTCACGAAATATTTTCTGTAATGATAAATTAAAATCTTTACTTAATTCTAAAGCACTATCTCATTTTTCTGCAAGTTGGCTCTAAATATAATAATAAACAAAAAGCCCTCACCCCCTGATCCCAATGTTGTTCGCCTGCGGCGCCCGCCTGTGTTACTAAAGAACTACTCATTAAATTATAGAAAATATATTAAATTTGTTTATCTATCTATATTTAGTATAGTAGTAACTGTTTTTGAATGAAAAGTTATATGAAAAAAAAATCCTATATCTCTTGCGCATGAGCACACATTCGCTTACGAAGTTTCGTGCTCATACTCTGTTAATAAAATAATTTATTTTGTAACGCGGCAAATCGTATGGGCCGAAATTTCGGACACCCAGGCAAAAATAATAAAGCACGGCAAAAAATCCACTACGAATTCCAATTTAATCCCTTAATCCCGAATTTACGGAAATTTCGTCCGGAACGTAATTCCGGAAGGAAATTACGGAAACTCCGTCCTTTTGGCCTACACGACTCCCGATGACGCGATACTATTATCCGAAACTCTGAATCCGCGGGAATTTATTTTATTAAGGCGCCAGACGATGAAGTCACCCGCGGAATCCGGGTTGACGCTAACTCGCTGTCCTCGTCTCGGCACTGGCTGCTCTGGCAGACACCCCCCTCCAGAGGGAACTCCGTTGAGGAAGGTGCCTCGGTTTATGCGCTCCTGGCGTCGAATTTCCTGCAAATTCGCGAAAGGCCCTCATGCTTTTGGCACGGCGCAACTACTCGGCGCAACACCACAAATAAATAGGGAAAAACATAAATAAATAACTTCATCAACACACGGCAAGTAAGAATTGACACGAGTATTAATTTATTTAAATACTCCTGCCTTCTGCGATACAACGCTGCTCAATTACAATGGGATAGTGGTGGGTTGGCGACACCACTCGCTGCGCACATCTCTCTCTCACCCTTTCTCTCTAGCTCGCGCAAAGAAGCTCAATACCATGGCCCTACGACGTCTCAGTTGCCTGCGTACCACTCCTCGCACGTTGACTAGTTACCTTCGTCCCGAATTTCGCATGTCTCCGGCCAACATGGCCGCCGCCGTTCGCGTCACGGAATGCTCGCGCGCCTCGACGATGCTCGCCAACTCCCAACTATTCGACACCTCCCGGCAAATTGCTCGGCATCTACCCCAGTACTACTCGCGAATCTCACAATCTCAAATCGGCGCACTTTCCCGACGCACTCACGACCGAAGAACCGCCCACGACATCTCGCATCACCACCTACCTCGTGGCATCAATCGACGCGTAACAGCCGGCAGGCCTGATCTACTTACACGGGCGATCCGTCCGTCCTTCCTTCCCTCAAAATCTTCTCTCTGCAATAATCTGGGCCTCGATATGGCGCAACTCCTCGAATCTTCTACTCTAATATTGCCACGTGGCGATATAAACGACGAAGTATCTGGCGAGTAGCACGGCACTTCTATCTGGGATCACGGCAGGACAACGAGTGACGCCTTCTCCGTTTTTCAGCTTCCGCCTTCTTCTCCAACTCGAGTTGTCATGCCATCTCTCTTGCTCCTGTGTCGCCCTTATCTTCTGTCTCGTTCTATTCCATTTGCGCTTCCTGGCGCTCCTCTGCATTGATTCGTTGATTGATTTCTTCCTTGGTTCCGTCGTTGGCCCATTCTCCAATCGTTAATACCTAATATATTCAGGTCGGCGCTAATTGGTGGCCGACCTGAGTTCCGTCGCTGATGCTAGCTCCCTCATCTGGCGCGCGCAATTCGAAATGCACAATTACGGTGCCCGAAATACGCGAATATACCACCCCAGACTATTTTCGGAAAGTCCCTAGGCATATAGCACCAGGGGATTTCGCGCGCATGGGTTCGGCGCACGGCGCCGTCATTACCGAGTCAAATACCATCACGCGCCGTATCTTGCGAAGTTTTCGTACACTCTCTCGCTCTACCCTTCGCTCGCTGTGTCTCTCACTCTCGCGCTCCATGTGGCCGCTTCACCGCGTATTCTGGCTATCGACGCTGCTCACTCCCTGGTGAGTCTATGTATTGGTGCGCTTCCCCATGCTTTCGCATAGCATAGGGGTCGCGTCGCACCCTCTCACATCCACTGGCGCAGGTGGCGCGTACGTGCAGTTGCGTCGTCTGCAACGCACGGCCCAGCTGTCGCTTCCTCGTCGTCCTCGTCGTCGCACATCATTTTCATCGTGGTCGCTGTTCCTCGTCGTCGTCATCGGTGGCAATTCGTGGCCGGGCAACAGTACCGTCCGGTGGCATCATCGTCGTTGGCGCTTCGTCGGTGGTGCATGCAGGCCGGCCCAGTGCCTGCCTGCTCGGTCGCTATCGCCTCCGGTTTGTCGAGCTGTACGTCGGTCCAGGCGCGCTCCTCAAACAAACGCGAATCCCCCCTCGTCAGTTAATTCATATTAATATAACCCCTCGTGGCAGTGGTGGCTAGCATCGTCGGCGCGGACCGGCTGCCCTGGCAGTGCACCTAACCTCTAACGGCGCCAGGAAAAGAAAAGACGGAGTCGAGTTTATTTTCTGTTTAATTCATATTTTCAGCTAACTCTTGTGAAGCCAAATCAGCCTTATTGCTAATAGTTATAACAAATGTTAAAACCCAGTACATATATGTGAAGCGCAGAAATTTTGTAAACGTGACATCATGTTTATGTATCTTTAAACCATCTCTAGAGTAAACGCAAGCCATTTTACTGCGAAATTGAATAGCGAAATTTCGATTTTTTTCTGAATAAACGAAAAACTGCGCGGACAAACTAAATAGTTTTGCAAATGCTGCTAACAAATTGCAGTTTGTTGGTATTTTTTTAATCCCGATTAAGTAACATTGGCCGCTGAGTTCCTCCAGCCGTTTCGCTATTACAATTAACAAGGCACAGGGTCAAACGTTTAAATACGTAGGAATTGATTTACGATCAGATTGTTTTTCCGATGGTCAATTATGTAGGTCTCTCATGGACTGATAACTCTAAAAATCAGTTTATTTTATTACCAGAAAATAAAAACGTAACAAACAATGTCATATACTCATTAACTTTATAGATCTATCATAAAAAAAAAACAACAAAATTTTAAACAATTATTATATTACATTTATGTATTATAGCGCGGGCGAAGCCGCGACGGGGGTGCTAGTCTACTGATGAAGATTTGGAGTTCTTTGGAATCGCGAGGATTAATAACTAGGCCGGTTGGAATCTGTTTATAAATATATTTATTGTCGCTACTTAAACTAAAATACAAAAGTAGGAACTTGGAAGCGAGTATCGCTGAGCGCACATGCGCGTGCTTGCGTCGCCATGTCGCGAGAGAGTCTGATAGCTGCATTACTGATATCCGCCCAATCGTGGCGCTGTTGTAGCTGCTGCTTCCTGCTACGTTGCGCGGAAGCCTTAAACGTTGACTGTGTCTCCACAGGTACTCCCCCCTGAGTGACCTTCGCCGGCAGTGAAGGGAACGAAATCCTCTTTTTTAAAATGCCTGGCGGTTTGGTCTTGCTGCTGGGTTGGGTGGCGGTTGTCGCAGAGGGCTTGCAGCTTGCGATGCTGCTTGTGCATAAGTTTGTGTCGATGGCGCTTGGCTCTGCTCCGCCACATTCTGTCGCTGCTGCGGTGGGCTGCTCGGTGCAGCGATGGGAGACTGTGGTGCTGCTGTCGCTTCGGGTACGTCGTCTGTCTGTGCTTACCTGGGCGGCTCGTCCGCTGCGTCCAGGAAAGCTGGTTTTAGTCCATCCGTCGATACCGTCTTTTCTTGTCCGTTGACCCTGATATACCTTCTGGTTTACTCTGCGGAGGACCTCGTGAGGCCCTGAGTAAGGCGGTTGTAGTGGTTTGCGAACCGCGTCGTTCCTCAGGAAGACGTGTGTGCAGGTCTCCAGCTTTCCGTGTTGGAATGCACGGTATTTGGCGTGCATCGATGCTGGAACTGCTCGAATTTCCTGAAACAAAGACTGTAATTTGCCCACGAAGGCGCGCGGGTCTGCTTGGACGCTGTCTGGGACGAAGAATTCGCCTGGCAGCCTCAGCGTGGTGCCGTAGAGCATTTCTGCGGGCGAGGCGCAGAGGTCCTCCTTCCAGCAGCATCTCAGTCCCAGTAGTGTGATC
>UELU01122326.1:0-14859 GCA_900490025.1 Megastigmus dorsalis
ATATATATATATATGTATACAATTCAGCTCTTATATAGCAAAGTAAAAAAGAAGAAGCGAGAAATAGGAAGGAACCTCCCTCACACATCGTCGCCTCGGCACAATGAATATAAATATATATCCAGCCAATTTTCCCGTCGTCATTAGCCTCGTGTACACAAAGGGCCGATGCAGCGACTAAAATCTCTTCACACGCACACAAACACACTGCACACACAAAACGGACGTGTCAACGTATTCTCTGCTGCGCTCGGGTCCATTTGGAAAAGCTATACACAGCGCGAAGTTCCCTTCCCCCAGGTGTGAGAAAAGCGTCACGTTTTCCATTGAAAATTAGGACGCTAAGAGTCCACAGAGCCCGTCGGATATATGTGCTATATACAATTTGTGTGTGTGTGTGTGTATACCAGCCGCGCCCATAATATTCATCGACATATAGAAACTCCGACGAGTTCTAGGATCTCCTCTGGTTGTGTAGTGTGTAAAAGATAGAGAGAGTGAGAGAAGGACTCGGTTATACTTAAGGTTCGCTCATAGCTATAGTTTAGCGTCGCGTACATTTCACCCTACAATCAGCCTCGATCCCCCGATACAAATACCCTTATTTGTACACATCCTGTTCATTGTGACGTATTATACGTCCTTCTCTCTCTCTCTCTCTCTCTGTCTCGCGATGCTGCGCCGTAGGCACTCCTCTATAAGAGCGGCACCGAAGGATAAAAAAAGGAGGTAAGAGAGAATGAGTCAAAAATGCACGAGAGAGAGAGAGAGAGTCTCTCGAATGTGGAGCAAAGGAGAGCTTCCGGTTATAGAGAGTCTCTCTCGTATTTTTTCTCTCTCGTTTGCGAGGATCCGCTCCGCAGCAGCAGCAGCAGCAGCCACTCGATACGCGCGCGCGTAAACGCCTTCCTCCGGTTCTCTTCGCTCTATTCGGACTCGTCGACCTTTCGTATACACAAGAGAGAGAGAGAACCGAAACTCACACACATGTGTGTGTAATACTGGGCGGAGATTAAACGGCCGCATGTGTTATCGAGGTCCCGAGTAAAAGAGAGAGAGAGAGAATTTTTACCGGAGGTGTGTGTGTGAGTGTATACGCAGCGATCGCGTAATGGCCCTTGACCGAGCTCCGGATTTCTTCAATATTTTATAAGCGTAATAAGCGCGTCGAACATCTGGGCTGCGACTTTCACGCACGGTATATATACATATACGTATACATGTAATAAAGGTTCGATGAGCGAGAGCAATTTGCCACGGCGGCTGTAAAACTTTTCGGCTCCTTTTTCGAAATTCGAGCCTAAATGCGTATTACCTGGTTGTGTACGCTATACGTGCGTTTGCAGTTTTCAAAAACCCCTGCTTCAAGAGACTCGCGTACGTTTTTTTTTTCATTTTTTTTAAGTGTGCTGCAAGTATATACCATGTAATTAGTTGGATGCAATCGCCAACTGATTATCCTGTCGATCAACATTGTCGTGTGTATTTGTATTTTTTCGGGAGAAAGTTATCGTATATAATTTATTCGAATGGAGACATTTGGTCCTGTTCTTCGGGACAACAATCAATTGCGTAATATCGTTACAAGAGTTGTTACTCGCTATACTCTTTCTAAACGCGCTCCGGCCGCATAACGACCGGTGCCACGCATCATTATTCCCGAAATAATCCGCGTGCACACCGAATTGACGAGGAACTATTAAGCATCGCGTCCCCGTTGTTCCACCAGTTACACGACCATTTCTAACAAATCGATCGAGCATCACCGATGAAATTCGCAAATCGATATTCCCTGCGAGAATTCCCATAACTTCAAAGTCGCGCGCCCCCACGACCATATGTATACGAAGAAGATTTACAATCTTAATACCATCCGCTCCTTCACGGGCTTACTCACACGAAAATCCACGTGAGAGCCAGAGTTTTTCCCCGCCGCGTCCATATGCACGCCCACAAACATCGCGTTATACAGCCTCCTCCAAGATCCAGATTTCTCATGTATATATATATATATATCTTTGGTACACAAGGAGCGCAGGCGGCAACCTTACCCTCGTTTTTTCTCTTTCCCCCTTGGTTCCTCTTTAGCTGGCGCACAGCTCAACCCCCCAAACAACGAGTGATGTATACACTTGAGCGACCGAGACGTTCGTATAACGCGATAGGCAAACACGCGTCATTGTAAATGACGTGTACCAGTGTTGTAGCAATGGTATAGGCGTACATCGATCCTTGTGTTCAGTTTGTGTTTGTGTAGGCAAGTTTGTGGGCCGGGCAGCTAATCGAGCAAGGATATTTCTCTGCCGCGCGATATACATTCCTTTAGAATCGCGATGATACGATGGGGATATACCACGCGCGGGAGCTCCATGTCTCATGCGACCCGTGAAATACGAGTTTCCGGCTCCGTCTTCTACGGTTTGCTTACTTTTTCTTTTCGTTCCTTTGGCCCACGTCGCATCTCCTCCGCTTTTATTCTTTCGCGAGGAAATGGGCGGCGCGCGAGCAAGAGAGACGAGATCCGCGAGAGCTGCTGCTGCTGCTACTGCTCCTTGTGTTTGCCAAAGGGATTTGTGAATGAGGAGCGAAGCGCGTGTCTCTTCCTCTTCTTTCTTTTCCTTTTTTTTCGGGAGCTGCGAGGAAAAAGCATTTTTGTTGCGTAAGGAGGATGTACGTAAGGATCGAGTGTTCTTTTTTTTTCGTTTTCTCGAATGCACCGGAAATATTGATGCGTTCGTTAGTGGGCAACTGCAGTTTGGTTGCTGTAGAGTAACATTTGTCGTATATCGTGTTGCGTTACTATCACAATATTTTTAAAGACAAATTTTTCGTCCTCGACACGAGGGACTACATGGGTAATTCGATAGCGACGTGTATTGGTTTAGTTGTAGTTAAGTGAACTGTGGAAATCGATGGTGGTCTATGAAAGTAAATGTAGTCATTAACAGTCTAAAAATGTTATTTGGTCGTGTGATGTAAAAAAAGGTTACAAGCAAAACGATTAACCTGGTTATCTTGCGATACTTTCCAAATTGATTATAATATCAATTTATCATTTACTGCTGCAACTACTGGTTTTCACTTTAAAAGCCATTGACTAACAGCATCGACCAAAGGACTATTTAATTCATGAAACTGGAAAATTTCACAAGTTCGCCTCAGTCATTAAAAGAAATACATTTCCGATCCCAAGTTTGTGCAAAGTAATTTCCTCGCTAATAGACCGTACAAAACATCCCATATAATAGTATCCGCATCGGTACAATCAAATTGTCAGATTCTCATAAAGGAAAGTATTCTCAAAACGAAAATACCAAAGTAGCTTCCCTATATAACCGCAAAAAGGGCAGGAAAAGTCATTCGCAGCGCTCGGCACAAAGGGAACGAAAAAGAAAGAAAAAACGTTTCTTCCGCTATACGTCGACCGCTCGAACCTAATTATAAAGCGGTATTTCCGAAGTCCTCGCAGAGGGACGGCTTAGATGAAAAACTAATTTCGCTGAAAATGGGCGTCGCGAATGACTCAACGAGTAGTAGAGAACGACATTCGTCCAAATGATTTTCCATCCCATTGGTCGCGAAAATCTGCTGTTGCCGCGCGTCCGACAATGGCTCCCCTTTCGCTCGCTCTGCACAATACAATAAAAGAAGAGAGCGAGAGTAGCGAACGGCTTCCCTTCCGTGCAAAAAAAAAAAGAAGTAGGGGGGACGACGACGACGAGGTCGAAGCGAGTCCGGGACACGAAATTGTATTTCATCGGGATTCTACGACAGCGGGGACGCGAAACAAGAGATAGAGCGAATTTTCTCCTCCGCAGCCTTTCCTGCATAGGCAAAAAACGAAGCTCTTCCGTTTCCCTTCTCTGCACTTCCGCGCGCTTCTCGATGCTCTCGACCGTATATAAAAGAATGACCGAGCGCTACAGCATGTTAAATTGAAATCGGCAATAAAAGAGAAGCCGATCATTGCCTCCTCGCTCTCCTTTATACGCGATGGATCCTTTCAGCGTCTCGTTATATACACTCTTTCACAGCGTTTTAAACACGGCGAAATTGGATTATAACTGTTCCACGCTGCTTGTTAATAAATCAATTAACGCTGCTCGTGATGTTTACGGGAGATTTGCGCGAAAGACAAAAGGGTTCGCGAGGGCCTCGAAATTACCCGGCCGAATATATATTCAGCATCATAACCCGTGTCCAATTCCTTTTTTTTATCTTCTTATCATAATTGAATTATGGAAAATAATTACGTGGGCCGCGCGTGTCGCCGGTGCATACACATGACCCGCTATTTTGCAAATAATAAGTAAGTCCGCCGTGGGTTAAACGTCTTAATCGATCTTGTATATCCCATAAAGCCTTCCTTCCTTTTCCTTTCCCATCTCTCTCCCATCGCTCCTTCTTATCTTGTCATAATTAAAGTGTACAAATTACGAATTACCGTTAATTTTGTAAAATATATGTGCAGCGCAGCCGCGCTCATCCCTCGCGCATAACTCACTTACCGGCTACGAGCAAGATAAAAGGGAATATATACAACCAATTAAAAATAGATTTACTCGCCCGCGATCGATTTATGCACTGCTTTTATATATATAATTCGCAGCGATCGCATAAATGCAAATGATTATGTTTTGAATAATGCTTATATATTCGCCGCGGTACCGCACTGATTGAGCCCAATTTGTTAAATAAGACGTTTAGCTTGATTCAATGAGCGAGCTGAAATCATTGCACACCGAGCAACAATTGATCAATTAACATTCCACTACTGTGGGTCCGCGGGACAGGAGATTGCCCCCTTCTGCATTCCACTTTCTCTCTCTCTCCTTTTGCGAGAACGTCATTTGTATCGAAGAAGCTTAATTTGTCAGACAAAATTTTATTTATCGATCATAATTTTTCTATTTCATTCTTTGGAGTATCTGGTTCTACTTATTCGTTGTTTAATTCCTTTGACTGATCTCTCATCACACGTTGATGTGCTGAGCTATAACGTTACCGTCACCCATGTGTTGATGAGTCAAACAAGAAAGTAATAGGATACGCAGAAATAAACGAGGCGTGGAATTCAGCGAGAGGATGTTGCAATTGATAAAACTGTCTCACCATCATAGAAATCAAGAGTACGACAATGGCTGATGAAGACAATACAATTGTTTTGATATCGTATGTCAGCGAAACTTCCAATTGAAAAATAAACAAGAGGTTGGAATACATATTCTAATTATTAGCCATATAAAAAATAATTTTTTTGACAATCATCGCACTAAGATTAACAAAAAGTCAAGGGCTTGATAAACAATCCTGGCAAGTCGCGGAAGAAAGAAAAAACGAAAGAAGAAAGCAACACATCTCCATCCCCCAATCAGGCGGCATTTACAACTTAAACAACGCTCGGGCAACGATTCGTCAATTAAAATCCTCTCCTCTCCCTCGAGCCAAACCGAAAAGAGAGATAGAGAGAGAAAGAGAGAGAGAAGGGAAAAAGGAAGAAAGAAAGGAAAGGAAGCAAGCGAAAAATAATTTGTACGAAAATAAGCCTGGGTATACGACCTTCCTCTCTCTCTCTCACTCTCTCTCTCTCTCAGTTCCTCAACTGACCATATGCCATAAGGGATAGAGCGAGAGGAGATATTCTCTGACAGACACATACTCGGTCGCGCACAGCCCACGGGTAATTACAAGGGATGCTCCTCTCCTCTCTCTCTCTCTCTCTCGCTCGCTCTCTCTAGCGTCGGCCGCAGAGAGCTAGCAGCAGCTATACAGGCAGAGAGCGAGAGAGAGAGAGAGAGAGGGAGAGGTAGATAGAGGCGAGCGACCACCGCGGGTGCACGAGAAGAGCGAAGAGCGAGCGCGCGCATAGCGGCGGCGTCGGCGGCGGCGGCGCAGCAGCAGCAGCAGCAGCAGCGACGGCGGCGGCGGCGGAGGAAGAGTCGACGAGAAGAGAGGAGAGAGAGAGAGAGAGAGAGAGAGAGAAATAGAGTGGGGGTAGGAGAAAATCCGGCCGAGCCAGCAGGAGCAGCAGCAGCAGCAGTCGACCAGTGGCGGGGAATCCGCGGCTATATAACGAAGGTCCTAAACTCCGAAGGGTCACAGTCGACTCGAAATTTTCGAGGGTTGCACATCACCGTCTCTCCTCTCTTCTCCTTCCCTACGGTCCACTATTACACCAACCATTCGCGCCCATACAGAGTATATATCGTGCCGTACAACATACATATATAACAGTGGTGCGCGCGTGTGTGTATAAGAAGGAAAGTGAGGGGGATATATATACATATATACCCACGCATACATACAGGATACAGCAAGGATCGGAGTCTGCGCCGTACAGCCACGTCAAAATCTCCCGCGCTTCTCCCCTGCAGCTCCTCGCATATCCGTACATATCCTACTCTCAGTTTCGGAGCAGGACTCGAGCAACGAGGACCTATACACCTATACGATCAGTGCGACGCTGCTCCTGCAGTGCATACATATATACATATATATATATATATATATATTTGTGATTATTATCGAGTTAATCGAGGCGCAGCGGAAAGGAAGATCTTGGGGAAGATGCTGAGGCTACTGGCGCTGGTGGTGGCCGTGTGCACGGCCTCGGCCGCGAGTTTCGACCTTGGGCCGATCGTGAGAATCGCCCAGTGCAGATCCCAGTGTCTCAAGAGGCACAGCCTCGACGGATCATGCGAGTGGTGGAGGCACGGCGAGACTGGCTGCAACGAAGTGAGTGTCTTCTATATCCTGTATACACATACTACCTATACTACGCGCGCCTATACTTACTACTACCACTACCACTACTACTATATATACTATCTTATCTCGTTCGCTCGCTCTCTCTCTCTCTCTCTCGCGTGTGTGTAGCCTTGAGCGAGAAGCTCGTCTCTCTCTCTTTCTCTCTGCCGTGTGTGTACATACTTGTGTGTACGCGCGTCTTTTTGCTTATGCTGTGTTTTTGTAGATGATAGCGAGGTGATACTATGTTGCTCGCGAAGATGCTTATTCGCAAGTTGAGATTTTTCTCGTGGGAGTTGTATATATAATTGTTTCATGTATACACGCAAATATATAGTATGTACACACGAGCTTCGCGTTCACACACGCGCATAGAGTTCCGAGTTGACAGATTTGATGCGTAAGAGTGAAATTACGGAAAAGTCAAGTTTTATTTCACAAAAGTGTAATTTTACCCTCACGAATCAAGCATTTTATACGCTATTTTCTCTATATCTGCGCTACGCTTCGTTCCTTCCCCGTGTCGCTATATCTCACCATTACTTTCTTCACCATCATTAACCTTACACGCAACACCACCACTACACAAACCATAAAAAGTCCACGTCCCAGAAACGCTCCTCGATTATAAATTCAGGAATTAAAAGAAAAAAAAATGAAAAAAAAAAACGAGAGAAGAAGAAGTCGGCTGCATTCTCTTTATATATATACACGCTTCCGAGCTACCGCTATAAATTTAAATTCAAAAATTTCGTTCGCGGTTATAAGGCGATACGCATGCGCTTAATCAAGACCAGGCCCAGCGGTAATAAAAGTTGAAAAAAAAAATACGAAAGAAAAGAAGAAGCTTTTGAATTAAAACTACGCGACGCTACAAATCATTAAGCTCTCTGCTTTCGTGTATACGCCGTGCAATTAAGCGCGTGTGCGTGTGTCTACATAAAATGCAGGCGTGCTCAGCCGTATAAAAATGTAAAGATGTGCGCGCGCGATCGGTGAAAAAATCAAGATAAGCCGTGTGTACCGCGGGCATTTTTATTTTTCGTATGCTCGTAACGCTTTTCAATTGACGTAAATGCACTTGTGTGTACGCATAAAGTAATTTATTCGAAAGTCTATAGTTTTTCCTTTGACTTTAATACGTCGAATCGTTATTCGCTAATTAAACTGCAGACTATCCGTACACGAGCTTTCTATAACGTAAACTAACCGTCATCTTTGATACACGCGTGCGCGCGAACGACATACCGCTGTGTATAATTGCCGCGCTCGCGTGTACCCCTATAAAAAACGCAGCTTGTCAAAATTAAAATTAAAAAAAGAATGAAAACAAAGAAGAAAAAATAGCGCAGAACGAGGTCTAATCGTCCCCAGCGGTTCGCGAGAGAGGCCACAATTTAAAAGTTAATTTCGCATCCATAAACAAGAAACACCACCGCCATTAAGGTGCCTCTTATACCTCGAGGAGAGAGAGAGAGAGAGAGAGTGAGTAAAGCTGTGCCGGGTAGAAATTTTTCGTTAGACGCAAAAATCGACGCTAATAGTTCGCTGATCGAACGCTCCGGGGATATATGGGTCCCTAGGCTTTGCCGCACGAGGCGAGAAGATAGAGGCATGGCCAAGGTAAGGTAGGGGAGAGACCCCGACCAAAATCGTCAGTTACGGACGGTTCGTTAGTCCGTGAAAGAACGATTCCATCTCCCTACTACTACTACTACTACTACTACTCACACACACACACACTGAGCGAGAGTCTCAGTGGGCCGTATAAGCAGTATAACAGCAGCCAGCGAGCGTCCCAAAAAAAGATTTATGATCCGGGGCCCCGACGAGGAGCGCGCCTAGGAATCCTCTCTATCTCTCTCTTTCTTTCTTGGTCTTCGGTGCGCATATATACACATATACATGGGAAGGGAGACATCGAAAGTTTCTGAGCGAGAGAGAGAGAAAAAAAGGCAAGGAGGAGAACTGACTTTGTAATTAAAGGCCCCGGCGCGCGATGTGTGTAAGTTTCCCTTCGGTGAGGAGAGTCATTAAGTACGAGAGGAAGAAGAGAAAGAGAGAGACAAAGTTGCGCAACGACAACGCCGGAAAGAACGAACGTATAATCCCGCGAGCTCTGGCTTATATGGGTGACAAAAGTTTCGAGAATAGGAGGTGGAACTCGCGCTGCACACGTGCTGCTGATGCTGATTTATTCGGGGTATGCTGATTCGCGACGTTTTATTACGACTCTCCGTATGTGCGCGTCTCTCCCAGTGATGCCTCTCGTATACGAGGGAAGCACGACAGATACGCGTCCCGATAAAATAGTGCTTCCTCTCGTACGCAGGCTCGGTCGCTGTACCCGAGCAAAGAACAATTCTCCTCAACTCGAAATACAACCGAAAGCACGCGCATAGAGCCCAGCCGAACCACCGCGTCAATGAACGTCCGATTTTCGCGAAAAAATAATAACGAGTGTGTAAGAGCTCGGTTGTACACATCACGCGCGCGGACTCGCGAGAGAGGGAGAAACACAGATCTCGGTATAAGGCAAGAAGTCGCTCAACCCATTAATCACCCGCTCGCCTCCACACACACTCACACACACAAGGAGCTATAACAAATCGCTCAATCAACGTCGTCGCGATAGTGTCCAGATTGTTCGATAACCGGCTTCACTCGCGGGTCTCTCGTTTATTCACCCCTCCTCTGGAGTGTGCGATCTGTGTGTGTGTGTGCGTGTGTGTACTGCGGAGAGAGCGAGAGAGATCGACAACGAAATATATACGCGCGACTCTCGCTCCGCACCGCGATATATGTACGCGATGTTATTACACCACGTGTACGCGATTTTTTGTTGTCCCTTTATAGTAGCAGTAACAGCTGACGCGTGCGGGCAACTTTTCTCCGCATACATCTTTGATAAGATAATTCGGCGTTGTTCTGACTTCGGAGCCTCGACTCGTACCGTAGCAAGTGAATTTGGGGGAATTTCGGGTGGGTGTGCAGAGGGTAGGAATATCTGGAGGAGGGCGTCGGCTTTATTAATGTACTTTGCGCGACTCGCTGCAGTAGAGAGAACACGACGGTCTCGGTCGCCGATCTCTCGAAATCCGAGAGAGAGAGAGAGAGAGAAGCATGCGACGATAGCGATAAATCTCCCTCTTCCTGTCGACTGCGGGACTGAAAAAGGGACGAGGAGGGGTCGAGAGTCGCGTTACCGTTCCCATGTGCGCGATAACACGCCGAGCTTCTCTCCCTCTCTCTCTCTACTCTGCAACTAGATCACTCGCAATTACACTGCATTAAAGCGCGCGTGCACCGTGCGCTTGTACACACAGTCCCTGCTGCTATCAACCCATGTCGTGCGTCTCTCTCTCTCTCTGCGCAATGTGTGTGTGCTCGTTACTCTCTCTCTCTCTCTCTCTCTCTCTCTCTCTCTCACTCTCTAGCGAAGGGGATGTAATTCTTGCTCCATGCACTCGTGTACGCGTTCTATCTATACTCGTTCGCTTCTTGCCGCTTCTATTCTTTTTTCTAATAACGTCACCCTGGGGACGTTGCTCCGTCGACGTCATGTCGCATCGCAGATCGCACCAGCAGCAGCAGTAGCGATCCTTATTTATATATACGTATATCTTCGCTCTGACAAAGGATATATATATATATAAGCGCAATTCGTCACGATCGGGCGTCGTCCTCGTAAAAATCCGCACCGTACGTGGCCCACTGAAGGACGACGACGACGACGGCGACAACAACAACGACGACGGCAGCAGCCGCTGCGCGAAAAGAATCGAGCGAGCCATAATAATAAAGCGCCTCGCCCAAGAAAAGTCCGCTGCCTCTCTCTCCCTCCCTCTCTTTCCTGTAGCCGTGTGTGTGTTACAGCAGCAGCAGCAGCATCCCCCTCCAATTGTGCGCGCCGGGGTGATTCGGAGCTCTGTATATATATATATATATATATATGTATATACGGGAGGAGCGGCAGATGGGGCTCGCGATTAAGAGAAAGAGAGAGAAAGAGAGAGATAGAGAGCGAGGGCGTTGCTCATTTGGCATTATTAATAGTGGCACGCGCGCGCAGGCCATTCTGTATCGGGGATGTCCATTAAATTCCGGGAAATCGATTGGTTCAACGCTCTTTCTCTCTGTCTTTCTCTCCTCCCTTGGGCATTCCACTCTCTCTCTCTCTCTCTTGCATTCTCTCTCGTTTTCTGTCTTTCTGCTGCTGCAGTCTGTACTAGTATACCCGAAATGTTATGCAGGCGAGCTGCGTGTCTGTATGTATATATATATATGTGGAATCGGCACAATGAGCGACGATCATCTATTCAAATTTATGCCCCGAGTTTCGCTCTCCTCGCCTCGACGTTACACATCCGAATTTCGGCTTCTCTCTCTCTCTCTTACTCTCACTCTGTGTGTATATATGGAGGTTGGAGAGCGACCGAAAGGGCCCTCATACATATACATGAATATGTGCGTCTCTCTGCATGAATTGAGGCGTCATTCGTGTGCTCGATGTACCGGGCGCTTTATTGCCCGAGCTGCACCGCACTCACACTCTCTCTCTCTCTCTCTCTCTCTCTCTCTCTACTATAACTTTAGCTACCTCGCTCGCTCTCTTTTTTTCTCTGCTCTCCTTTGTGGCTTTTCGAGCAATTAGTATAATATCGAGGACTGAATTAGCTCTTTTGATAGTTTGAAGTTTTTCAAGTTGAAATCTCAACTCGATCAAAGTAGACGAGATAACGTATCGCAATTTCGGGGAACAATCAAATCCGAAATAAGATCGCGTTCGCGTCGACTATACATATAAATACGATCTCTGTGAGTTTGAGAAACGAGTCAATCACCGCAGATGGACAATCTGAAAACTAACAATTTCCTCGCCTCCACATCCCACGTATTATATGATAATATTAATGCCCAATTTTCAATAAAAAGAAATCACAGAGAGAGAGGGAGACTAAGATCGAGCGACGCGTGCACCGCACGAATTTTCGTCCGTATACGACAACGATGACAGATCGCTGCGCCTCCACACACAATACACCTTCCACGAATACGTGCATATGCATGTCGCCACACACACACACGCACACACACGCACACGGACGTACATAATCGGTCGAGGCATTAGAATAACAATTTTCGTCGGGGCGGACATCCTCTCTTTCTTTCTCGTCGAGCGATTTAATAAGGATGGGCTGTGGCTGTGTTTGGGGACCGAGCGATGACGAGCTCGATAACTTATATATACGTTAACAAATGCACGCGACTTATTGTGTACGTTTCGTTTCATAAAGTCTCGCGAAATTTGTCGTTAAATACGTCGCGCGCAATTATTTGCCGATCGGTGCACGTCAGCTATCCGAACAACGTCGAGCTTAATCTCCCCGATCCTATCGTGCAGTGGATAGAATATGCTCGTGTGTGTGCAGGCTTATACCTCCCCTGTATACATATATATAAGAGAGAGAGAGAGAGAGAGAGAGAGAGAGAGAGAGAGAGTTGGGCTAACGCGCCATCGATAACCGAATATCGCAGCTCGTAAATCAAGCGATTCTCCCCTTTCCTCCCTCCTTTTCCTTCTCTATATCTCGCTTCTTCCCTTTGCGCTCGGTCGCTTACTCTCTTGCCTCTCTATTTTTCTCCATCCTATCTGACTTTGTGTTTTATTCGGTTGACTTTGTGTTTTTTTTTATTCTTTGGCTTTAAATGCCGTCCCATGCCTAGTTCCGTCTGCTCCGATTTTTCACTTCTTTATATTCCAATGTCGGGTCTTCTTTACTACACGGAGCTCGGATTCGAGTTTAATTTCGTAATGACGCCTGTGTGTTTGGAACAGCGTTAATTAGGCTCTATTAAGAAGATTTGTCGTTCCTTTCCAACGTGTACACATCGATTCGCCATGCAGCTACTTTTAATCTCCCAGACAGCGGCAGCAGCTCGACAAAATTTATCGAAGAAAAAGAAAATTCTCACGTGGTGGCGAGAAAAGAATAGAACGCGTTGAAATTCAACAAGCTACAGCCGCATTTCTGTTTTGAAAACAATAAATTTCGTGCTTATGCGTCGCGCGTCCGGTAGTCGTATTGCCGGCATGTTATTTTTTTTTCTCCCACGCGTCGCGATCGGTCTTCTTTTTTTCTCTCGCTCTCCTTTATACAAATTCTCGATCTGTCGAAAAATCACGCGCGCGCCAAACGGTACGTGCTGCGCCGAGCGTTTCGTATTTCACGCAACATTCACGACTCCGATACTTACACACACGCGGCTTAGGTCAGTTTCTCGTAAGGATTTTTCCGCTCGTTCGATGTAAAACAAACTTTTCGGGGCGACGTTCTTCTCTCTTTCCGCTCTTTCCCTCGTCCTCCACCTTCTCCACCGTCGCCTATGAAAATATAAGGGCTGGACTAATGGCATCCGTTAAAATGTCGTTAATGGGATTCTTCTTGCGCTCTCCAGTGGCGCGAGGCGCAAGTCTTGCTCATTGAATTTTACGAGATTTACAGGGAACGATCGGCAGTTTAAGGATTTTTATTGGCCGCGTGGAAAAACGGGTAATGGGGAAATGGGCTTTTTTTCCTTTTTATTGTCATAGTCGAGCATTCACTCGTGCACTCTTCCTCGTCATACTCGGCTGGACGCGCATATTTTTTTTCCCTCCGCGTGCACTTCCTCCGCCGTTGCAGCCTTAATTGAAACTCGGGATTACACACAGCGAGTCCCTGCTGCACATGTACCGTAAACAAAATATTTGTTCTCTGAGCGCCGAACGACCGCGGGTAATCGGAAAAACTCTTAATAAATAATTGCAACGCGGCGAGAGAGAGAGAGAGAGAGAGAGAGAGAGAGAGAGAGAAAACGCTTTGCCGCAGCCGCGGCGTCTTATAATACACAAAAAGTTACGAGAGCGAAGATTTTTCCCGCGCGCTTGCGCTTGCGCTTTACCATAATCTCCGTGCATATAATACAGCAACGCAGCGGAGAAGAGCCCGTATATAACAGCGAATAATAAATGCTCGCCGCTCTACTTGCCTCGTGAAATTCGAAAATTGTTCCCCGCATCCACGATCTACTGTATTATTATATACAACCGGTGTGCAGAAAACCGCGTGTGTATATATACGCGATAGCGGGCATTTTCCGATGCCGCTCGTTTTTTTCTTTCCTTTTTTCTTTTTCTTTTTTTTTTTTTTAACGACCGAGTAGCCGCGGATAATATTAGGGAAACGTATATTGGCTTGTATACTTGGAATCCATCGGTGGGGGGCTAAAAGTGCTGCGCCTGCCGCTCGGCTATTGCTGCGCGTAATAAAATAAAGTGAGATGATTATAATTGCGGTAAATCAAGTATGTTGTGAGCCTAGTGGGGGGATTTATGAATTTATTAAAACGACCGAAGGAAAGATAGAGAGAGACAGAGACGGAGAGAGAGAGAGAAGAGACGTGGACGTTTGATCCTGCGGAAGGTCTGAAGTTCCTTCGGATACGTCATTAAGGTTGCCCCCGTGGCGTTTCTACGAAGCTGACTGAGTGGGCCCCCTCTTTCGCTCTCTCTCTCTCTCTCTCGGTCTCTGTTTTTAAAAATAAAAGAGAGGCTGTGGAGAGAGAGAGAAAAAAAGGAGAGACGGTGGAAAAAAACGAAGACGAGGAAATCACGGAACACAGCCTCTCTCTCTCTCTCTCTCTGTCTCTCTCGCTCGCTCGCTTCTTGGGTACCCCAATAAATATTAAAACAACAACGATGAGAGAGAGAGAGAGAGAGAGAAAGGGGAGAAGGATTCGAATTAGCCTCCAACCTGTTTCAGGCATAACAGACACTCGCTCTTTCCTTCGCTCTCTCTCTCTCTCTCTCTCTCTCTACCTTTATTTTTTCTTTCCTCTGCATTCGCTCTCTCACTTTCTCTCTAAAATTTCTCTCTCTCTCTCTTATGCTCTCTCCGTCGTCTCTCAAACTCTTTCTTTCCTCTCCGCAAACCTCGCGTCTCACTTACTCGGCATCTTTTTGCGCTCGGGCTTTATACTCCTCTCTCTCTCTCTCTCTCTCTCTCTGCTGGATCATTCGACTCGCTCCTCCACACGCATACATTCACACGCACAGAGGCGGGCGTGTGG